>CM074434.1:34155000-34399818 GCA_037101425.1 Elopichthys bambusa | reverse complement strand
GATTTATGGTAGTGTAATGGAGTTCACTACATCCTTGCGGTTCAATAATACAGATTGGTATTACCATACAAAAGCTACTGCCAGATGCATGAGTTGTAAGATGCTGTTGTAAGATGGTTTAGGGTAAGTGCGGTCTATAAAACTAGCTGGATGATCAGAGTGTTTCCTCGAAAGGAAGATATTAGCTGCAGATCCTGTTCAATCTCTAATGGGGTCAAGAAAGTTAATGGTCATTTATTTTGGCTTACTGTAGAGATGCAAGACAAGTACTAACAATGTTTGTGTTCAAATGTTAAAGTAAGGAAATACTAAATGATTTAAAAACCAAAATGTGTTGTGATAAATTTAACTTAACACAGTTGTAGTGTCCATCTATCTAATTGACATCCATCCATCCATCCATCCATCCATACATACATACATCCACTTGACATCCATCCATCCATCCACTTGACATACATACATACATACATACATACATACATCCATCCACTTGACATCCATCCACTTGACATCCATCCACTTGACATCCATCCACTTGACATCCATCCACTTGACATCCATCCATCCATCCATCCATCCATCCATTGCTCTGTCTGTTATTCTATCCATCCATCCATCCATCCATCCATCCATCCATCCATCCATCCATCCATCCAAATTCTGTACTTGAATACTGTTAGACTTAATGTTAGATATGCTTTGTGTCCCTCCTTAAATGTATGTTGATGGTATTTTTTTTAAAGAAAAGTATTAGTACACTTCTCCTAAACAAACCAATTTGAGGTATCATCCATGTTATGTGTTAAAGTTTAGGGAGTTGTTCACTTTTGTAATTTAGGATGTGAGAAGGCAAATTTTGCATGGCTACTTTAAAATAAGACAGAAGCTTAAATAGAACCATATTTCCTTGCTGTAAATATATCCTGGGTATAAACATGACACTGTGGAATTTCTTTAGGAAATTATCATGTAAAGATTTCTGTGCAGCCGGAGGAATTCTGGAGGTGTAGGACTTTAAGAGGTTCTTGCACGCCATTTTAAATAACCGTGTGTCTTTTTTCAACATCCATTCTCTATTCATCTCTCCCTCTCACTATCTTTCTCTCCTGGAGAGCTGAGAAGGCAAAGATCAGTAGCTGACGGCTGCATGCAGGAAAACTAGTGGAAATGCTGAAATGCGAATTGCAGTTGACATGCTGTTTCTCCTTGACGCCGAGCACAGGAAGTGTCAGATGCTCGTGTAGGTGTTCCACTGATGAAGCCATGTTGACTTACAGAATCAAAGTTGTCTTGTGTGACACGACAGACATTCATCTGTGATGTCTTTATGCCACATTAGCCGAAATGTCTGCTTTGACTTCACTGAACTCTTTGGGAATAAATTAGTGATGTGATGGAGGGCTCTCGTAGTTGTTTTGACAGCTTCTTGAGGACGTGTATGGCAGCAGAGCCGATAAATTGCAGAGTTGAGGCACTGTAAAGTACCAGTCGTGATTTATGGCTTGTATCAAAAAATACTTTGAACAGTTTCCCTTCAAGCTGAACGTTTCTGAACGATGATTTTCATGCTCTGACTTAAATTTAGGGCAATTGCGAAGATGTAATGTTCACAACAGCGCAGGCAAACAATAAGGAACAACCTTTGAAGAAGAAAAAAAAAAAAAAATGATGGATAATTATCCATTTAGTTTAGTTAGCCTGCTATTTAGCACAAGCATAAACTATAGCGGGAACAGAACGAGAAGTGAGTCATCTCTCGTACCACCGCCATTTGATTCGGATAATGGGTGTCTTGGTTTTTTAGTATAGTATTTAAAAATTTAGCTCTAATTTACTCATTCTACTCACTAAAATAATAGGATAAGACAAATAAGATGAGAAAATGTGAATTCTATCATTTATTTTTATTTTATTCATATATATAGTGTGTGTGTGTGTGTGTGTGTGTATGTATGTGTGTATATGTATGTATATATGTATATATGTGTGTGTGTGTGTGTATATATAATATACACACTGCCATTCAAGTTTTTTGCAGTTTCCACAAAAATATTAAGCAGCACAACTGTTGTCTATATTGATAATAATAAGAAAAGATTCTTGAGCACCAAATCAGCACATTAGAATGATATCTGAAGGATCATGTGACACTGTCCGTTTTGCCTTCACAGATATAAACTACATTTTAAATTATATTAAAATAGAAAAGTTATATTAAATTGTAATATTTCACAATATTCCTGTTTTTACTGTTTTTTTTTTTTTTTTTTTTTGTTTGTTTTTGTTTATTTGATCACATAAATGCAGCCTTGGTGAATATATTTCATTAAATGGAAAATCAACAAAATAAGCAACATGAGAGCAAGTGGTAAAGTGGTCTATATAACTTGCATCTCTATGTAGATGACACAATTTTCATTTTGCGGTTGAACTATCCCTTTAAGCCACCACCATCAAATTCTCAAATCAGCTAAAACTGTTATTGAAAGACCTGAACACACATTTTGTCTATGATTGTCTTCTCTTTTATTCAGAGGAAACCACTGTGTCATTTGATCAATATTTAATCTCTTTCACTTCTCCTGCTGTGGCTGCTAAAAGGCAGATCAGGTTAACTCCTCTGAACTATTGATATCTGTTCTTTTAGACCAACTTCTTCATTATTCCTCAAGCTTAAATCGCTTTTTTTTTTTAAAAAATTTTATTTATTATTTATTTATTTTATATAATATATGTCCTCTGTTTTCATTTCCTTTGTAGTGTAAATCTCTGCTCATTTCAGGTCTTTGTATCAAAGATGAACTTTTTAGATTGCCTCATCACACTCTTACTTAACTTGGATTTGTTTTTCTTGTTTTGTTGCATTCTGTTGCATTCAGTAGTGGACAAAGAGAAATAGTGGATAGTGAGAGTCAGCTGAGTAACCACAGACTTCCTGTAGTGGTGAGGTTATGTTGCCAGATATTCTGGGTTGCCAGATTTTAGGACATGCTTCTTGACCAGATTCAAGTGGTTTAGATGAGTATGGTGGAATGGAATAAACACTCTTTCCCTCTCCCATCAAATCTCAGTGTTTGTTATTTTATTTCATTTTTATTTATTTATTTATTTTTCTCTCTGAGGCTTTGTGGTCTGTTTTAATTTACTCCACATGACCCAGCATTCGCCAGTGATTCGAAATACCAAAATCTTTCCAGATGCTGTAAGATTTTCTTCGGTGTTGTGTTGCATTTTCACCCCTGGCCTCCTTTGTTTTTGAAAGATGAGTGTGTAAACAGCGTGGTGGGTTTCTTAACTGAAGCTTATTATTTGCCTTATTTCAGCTGTCTTTGAAAGTTTTTTTTTTTTTACTCATGCAATTAGGAGAAAATCTAGTTTGCTGTTACAATGCCAGAAAAGTAACAGCACAAAATCCTTTCCATGGCCATTAGCTTTGAGTGCAAACATGACAAACCAAACTCTACAAAAACACTTATGATAGTTATTTTCTCTCATAATTTCAAGAAGAAGAAAAAAATTATTTTATTTGGAAACTTTAATGGATGGAAACCAAAAATAAGATTATTTTTAAGTAAAAAGTTTGGTACCAATGGCCTCAATTCTCATGTGTAAATAACAGCCCTGTTTACCACAATATAAACCGGTTAACACATTTCTAAACACAGTATACAGTATATACTGTAGTCTCATACCACCCTGCTCTAAGCTTTCCCATTTCATGTTTTATGTCCTCAATATGTCCTGAGTTTGATGGGTCATCGATGACTTTAAAAAGGCTTGATTGAATTGTATGTCCTGGTGGATATTACACTATACAGAGGCAAAGATAAGGACAGAAGTGCTTCAGCATGTTCTAGTTATCTATAAGAATAATTCAGTCATACCCTTTGTTTAGGTTTGGATATGTTACGTGAATGAAGATAATTTCAATTTCTTTGTTACACACATTAACCCCCAAAAATCTAATATAACAAATCAATAAAATGTTCAGACTATTTTTAGTGAAATGATTTGACATGATTTGAAGTTTTCAACTGAGTGTGTACAGTACATACTTACCTTACTTCAATTATGCCTAATTTCATTATAAATTAATTTGTTTTGAAATCTTGCAGTGCTTTTTGACTGTGCAAATAGACCTTTATTTTTGTGAATTAAACACGTTTTTCTAACTGTGTGTAGCTGCAGTTAATTTAAACAGGCAAGGTCATGTTTACAAAGCAGATTTTGCCATTTATTTTCTTGCCAAGTTTTTCTTGTAATCACAATAATTGAGTAGAATGGTATCAAACTTGCTGGAATAGTCACCCTGTGATTGTCATGAAGAAACATGAAACAGATGCAGGGTTATGCAAACTTCAGCTTTTCCTCTTTTTCTTCCTTCCATTCCCTTTCATTTCTAATTCCTCTTCCACCCCTTTCTATTCTCTCTTTCCCTTTTTTTCCCTTCATTTCTTCCTTTTTTCCACTTTCTCTCCTCTTACTCAATTCCTTTCCTTTCCACTCCATTCCGCTCCTTCCCTTTCAGCTCCTTTCCTTTCTGCTCCTTTCCTTTCTTCCGATTCTGCTCTTTTCCTTTTCCTTCCATTCCCTTTCATTTCTAATTCCTCTTCCACTCCTTTCTATTCTTTCTCCTTTTTTTTCTTCATTTCCTCTTCTTTTTTCCACTTTCTCTCCTCTTACTCAATTCCTTTCCTTTCTGCTCCTTTCCTTTCCTTTCTGCTCCTTTCCTTTCCTTTCTGCTCCTTTCCTTTCCTTTCTGCTCCTTTCCTTTCCTTTCTGCTCCTTTCCTTTCTTCCGATTCTGCTCTTTTCCTTTTCCTTTTCCTTCCACTCCTTTCTATTCTTTCTCCTTTTTTTTTCTTCATTTCCTCTTCTTTTTTCCACTTTCTCTCCTCTTACTCAAGTCCTTTCCTTTCCTTTCCTTTCCTTTCCTTTCCTTTCCTTTCCTTTCCTTTCCTTTCCTTTCCTTTCCTTTCCTTTCCTTTCCTTTCCTTTCCTTTCCTTTCCTTTCCTTTCCTTTCCTTTCCTTTCCTTTCCTTTCCTTTCCTCTCCTCTCCTCTCCTCTCCTCTCCTTTCCACTCTTCCGATTCTGCTCTTTTCCTTTTCTTTCCTTTATGCTTCTTTCCTGTATGCTCCGCTTTACACACCTTTTATGCACCTTTCCTTTTTCGCTATTTTCCTTTCTTGAAGAATGTAATGATCAGCATCATGAATGTCATGAAGAAACATAAAACAGATGCAGGGTTATGCAAACTTCAGCTTTTCCTTTTCCTCTTCTTCTTCCTTCCATTCCCTTTCATTTCTAATTCCTCTTCCACTCTTCCTTTCCGCTCCTTTCCGCTCTGCTCCTTTCCTTTCCGCTCCTTTCCTTTCCGCTCCTTTCTTTCCTCTCCTTTCCTTTCCGCTCCTTTCTTTCCTCTCCTTTCCTCTCCGCTCCTTTCTTTCCTCTCCTTTCCTCTCCGCTCCTTTCTTTCCTCTCCTTTCCTCTCCTCTCCTTTCTTTCCTCTCCTTTCCTCTCCTCTCCTTTCTTTCCTCTCCTTTCCTCTCCTCTCCTTTCTTTCCTCTCCTTTCCTCTCCTCTCCTTTCCGCTCATTTCCTTTCCGCTCATTTCCTTTCCGCTCATTTCCTTTCTGTTCCTTTTCCACTCTTCCGATTCTGCTCTTTTCCTTTTCTTTCCTATATGCTTCTTTCCTTTATGCTCCTCTTTACACACCTTCCACTCTTCCCTTTTCCGTTTCTTCCCTTTTCCGTTTTATTTCCCCTTCCTCCTCTTAAAAGGTATTTGACGTTGCTGTGCTTATACATGTTTTGCAGTAGTCAAACTGATATCACTACCTTAACACCTCTCATCTGCAGAGCAAGTGGATAACCTCTTTCTCCTGTTCCTTTTCCCCCTTTCAGAATAAGAATGTTTCGGTTAAACTGGAAAAGAAGAAATGGGAGGATATTGTAGTTAAACGACAGAAGGAGGCCGAGGAGAGTGTAACTCCTGACATAGACGAAAATGGGTTCTGCAATCTGGCCACCAGCATGGAGCGAGACCAGGAGCGGGTGAAAGATCGTCTGCTGAAGAACACATACTCCAAGAAGAGCAAACGAGTGAGTCTGTCATTTCTTTCTGCAGGCTAAATGATAGCTTGACGGACAAAAGCAGCGGAGCGTGAAACCCGTGTGATCTTGTACCTGTTCCTGAGTGTTGACTGCTTTGACCGGTGTTGACCGGATTAATGTGGCCATTGCAGTCATTACTGAATGCCTGCTGTTTCTGGAAGGGCTCAGTGAGGTGTGTGCATATGAATGTGACAGCAGTACATCAGCAGCTGACAGATTACTGCTCTAGAGCTGTGGTTAAGCCGCACAGCGTGCTGTTAATGACGAAGAAGAACAAATATAACCATCTCTCGCTTCCTGTATCCATTTTCTCTCCCTCCTTTGTTTTGGCTTATTTGTAGCTTTTCTTGATAGTGATAGTGCAGACAGTGCAGGAAGGGGTGGGTTGAAGTGGGGAGAATGGGATTTGGTAAATGTCACAAGTCAGATTTGAACTCAAATTGCCTTCATGAGCATGGCTCATCAGTTTAGTTACCTGAATGTATCTATCATTATATCTGTCTTTCTGTTTGTTGTTCTGTCTGTCTCTCTGTCCTTCTGTCATTCTGTTTTTCTATCATTCTCCCATTCTATAGTATCTATACTTCTGTCTAATGTTTTGTCTGTCTGTCATTCTATATCTATCTATGTATCTATCTATCTATCTATCTGTCTGTCTGTCTGTCTGTCTGTCTAATGTTTTGTCTGTCTCTCATTCTATATCTATGTATGTATCTTATCTATCTATCTGTTTGTCTGTTTTGTCTGTCTGTCATTCTGTCGGTCTATCTGTATCTATTTGTCTGTATGTCTGTCTGTCGGTCTGTCTAATGTTTTGTCTGTCATTCTATCGGTCTGTCTGTCATTCTATTTATCTGTCTGTCTATCTGTCTGTTGGTCTATCTGTCGGTCTCTGTTCTATCTGTCTGTCTGTGTCTGTCCATCTCTCTATCTGTTTGTCAGTCATTCTATCTATCTGTCAGTCTGTTGTTTTATCTATCTGTCTCACTATTATTCTTTCTGTACTTCTGTCTATTGTTCTATGTTGTATCTATGTATCTATCATTATGTTTATCATTCAGTCAGTCTTTCTTTTTAACTTTGTGTCTGTTTGTAGTTCAGTCATTCTCTCTCTCTAGCTATCATTCTGTCTGTCTGTCTGTCTTTTGAAATGGCAGTGATAAACTTTCTGAAAGTGTAGTTATAATGATTGCTACACCCCTAGTGGTAATGGCTAGGGCCTAACTCCAATCCATGATCTTCTTTTTTTCTTTACTGTCTATCTTCTGTCGCTCATACTGAGTTTTCTAAGAGGACAGCTTTCTGACACCATGAGGGAAAGATAGAATATTATCAGGCCAGAGTTGAAGCAAAATGGACAGACAGAGCACAGTTCATCCTGTGTCTGTCACTTGCCACCTCCCAGAGGCATCTGATTACCCTCCCCCGAAGACTTCTCCATCACTGTAGCCCAATGCATATAAAGCAGCTTCTCTCCAGATGGGATCTCTTTCTGATCACGGGCCTTTGTGCATTCGCTCGCACTGGCACGGTGTTTAAATGCAGGGTGTTCTAGTCCGCGTGGGCGTCTATCAGACCCTCATACACCCGCTGGCAGCTCCGTTTCCCTCTCTGATCAGAAATAATGGGGAAAAAAGAAAACCACTTTCATATCGCTGTAATTGCAGAGCGGAAGGCTCTCCACAAAGCAGCCATCTGGACGGGGAGAGACTGTGAATGCGCATGGGCCGCTGTTGTGTGTGTGTTTATATTTGCTAGCTGGAGAGATGCAGAGAGACACACACAGCATGTCTCTGATCAGCGTGTCGGGCCTTTTGATGCACAACTCGGCTTGATTTCTGCCTCTGAACAGCCCGTGATCACACTTAAAGGCAGATTCATCAAAGCATTTAAGCGTGAACTTTTTTTTTTTTTTTTTTCACGCATGCGCTCATAATGAGTGAGTGGAATGTGTTCAATGAGTCAGCTAGTCATATGTTTGCTTTTTTCCATTCTTTAATTATATTAAAATGTGAGGGATATTTCACCATGTATTTCATTTCTCAAGCACTGCAGAGAGTATCAGACTGAGGTTATTTTGTGTGTAATGGATGGCAATACATGAAATCTTTGATCTTTTGGGGAAATTTTTTAGTCCCCATGAGGAAAACACCTTATAAATCATACTAAAATGTAAAAATGTGGAAAGATTTTTTGTGAGGGTTGTGTTTGGGGTTAGGGGATAGAGTATACAGTATGTACAGTAAAGAAAAAAGAAAAAAATCGTAGTCTATGCAAAGTCCCCATAAAACATGGAAACCCAATGATGTGTGTTTGAATGCTGTTAGATTGTGTGTTCAACACACACTTGTTTGTTAGTGGTGATTGCTCTGTTGGTGTGTTGCCGAATGTCATTGTCCCCTGCAACATCAGTATTAAATCTAGTACTGACTGCGTCATACCGCTTTGGGAGAGATAGAGAGATAGAGAGAAAGAGAGAGAGAGAAGAGCGATTGCATGGTTTTTCATGATGAGCTCATGTAACTCAAGGGAATCTCTTCCTTTCTGCTTTCATGGCTGAAACTCCATTGTGTTAAGTTAAACTCATAGCTGATCCAGTAACTGTCATGCTCTCTGATGTGCTTGATGAGACTGGCTTCAGGTTATCGCCCTTCAGGGCAGATCACCCACAGCAGTGCTGAGGGGCAGGACACCGCTCACAGAGAAAATCACATGAAATAGAGACATCTTAGTCAACTATATCTCACACATATGTATGCTCTATTGTGGGGTAGTGTAACCTGTTGGTTGAGGATCTAGGCAGCTAACAGAATGGATGTAGGTCACTACAAGTGAGCTACAAAGTATTGCCATTGTGCCTTAGATACTTAACCTCAAGTTATTCTGTCCTCCCTGTAATTACTAGAAGCTTCTGCTTGAGTTACAAAAGCATCAACTAAAGGGAATTTTAGATCAGATATAACCTTGAATGCACTAACTTTACACAGTCTTCTTAAAGCGTATATATGCTATTTTCTCTCCTGTCACAGCTTAATAGGCATAAACAACTATAGGTATGCCATTCGTTGGTTCATTCCTTCAAAAAAGGGAAAACACTCCAACTCTGTGGCTCTATCAAAACATTACTGTCCCGACCAGCTCGACATTGTAAAATTGGCTGGACTAACCAAAAGCGAATTTGAGGCAGGACTATATACTGGCCAACCAATTGCAGATGTTTTTCTTGTAGTTCTGTTTTGATTAAACTAATGGCATGGAAATTGCACACCTCCGCTCTAATACCACTGAATTAGCTGAACTTTTTTCCCCTCAGGCTGTGTTATTAAGAAAGTGACGACAAAACATCATATTCTTAATGAGTTTTTTTCTAGTTAAAATCTAAAAAGCTAATTAAACTAGATGCGTTTACTGGAGAAGATATTTTCAGAGATTGTATCTTTTAATTCAGTTTTTATTTCCTCTTTCTGCACTGGCAGATTTTTTTGTTTTAAGTATAAACAAGCTAAAGTGAAAATACTTACCAGAGCAGTAAGACAAAATAGTACAAAAGATACTATGGTAACATTGGTTTCCAAGTAAGAAGAGAAAAAAAAAAAACTGTAAAAATCTTAAATGTTAGTTTATTGAGCATATTAGGCCATAAACAGTTTAATGCCCAGTTCAGACTACACGATTTTAGCCCGATTTTGCCACGATTTGCTTGACGTAGGGTGTCGTGGGGATTCGTAAACGACAATGGCCGTCGAGACGCAAGATTGGATCGTTTCAGCTTGTGTAGTATGTCATAGTGAATAACAACCGATGCTGCGTCTGCAATGCTTCACAATGTCACGACAGAAAGACTAGCATGTTTAACTTTTTTCTCGGTCATCCACGACAAGTTCCGTCACATGTGTGAGACTGGCCAATAGGAGCACAGAGGCGCCTTCCTACATGCTTTCAAATGTGCCCAAACGAAAGCGAGACAATGACATTGTTCCTGCTAGGTGTCATTTACAATGGAGGAAATGTTTGTGGAGCTATGGCAACAATACTCCTGCTTTTATGATGTTTCCTCAAGGGACTAAGTTACCATGACAGAGTGAAAAAAGGTAAATAAAACATGTCACCTCAGTTCTCTTTGGAGGAAATCCAAATATCCATGCAACCCAGATATGTGTCTGACGACAACAGAGCAAAACACGCTGCTAGCCATTGTCTATAGTCCTGCCTTCTCGATGACAGCACGCACGTGGCTAAAGACGGCACGCAATGAATGGTCGGGTAGCAATGTGTAGTCTGACATATTTCTTGTCCACAACACGACAAGATTTTAGGAGTCTAAATCGTATAATCTGACACAGTGTCTATCGTGACCGACAAAAATATTGTGTAGTCTGAACCCGGCATAAGATAATCTGTTATATCAGATATCAGATTTGCTGGTAGTGTGATTTATTTCAATTTATTTAATCTATTTTCTAGAGGTAGTATTATCAGAACATTAATTGTGGTAATACTTGCCAGGCAAATAGTGTTTAGTTTTGTGAATGAGATGTAATCTGTGTTTGCACTGTAAAGAAACGATTACTCAATTTAAATACAGACTGGTTACAGTAAATTGGATTGCAGGTGGTTAGCGAATAAGACAACAAACAAACAAACTATTTTGATGAAATCTCTCAGTTCATTAATTTTTAATATAGATGTTGAATAGTTATCTTTTTTAAAAATTGATTTAATTTCCAGACTATATTCAGACATATACAGACTGTCTCCTTTTAAACGTTAATGAAATTAGTCATCGCGCACATCCCTTATTTCCAGCTTGTTGTGATCTAAGGCTGAAAGAAATATAAATTAACATTTGAGTTGAGGCCTCTCAAAACTATAAAGAGAAACACACAGCAGGCCTACTTCATTTGAGTTGTAAGGATTCTTGATTCACTGCATATTAATTAACAGAACATCACATACCAGAATATGCACTGAAAATCAAGAATAACCTTGAATGCACTCTCCGCAATGTTCAGCTTCCATTTTTGGAACACTTTTTTTTGTACTAGGTTGATTAGATCTTTCTCATGGATTGCTTACTCAAGGCATTTCTGGCCTTTTAAGCTGAAATTGGTTCAATATTGCACAGCCCCTTGTACAATTTATGCCCTACAGAATGTGACGTATTCTTCAAACGCTCACTTTGTCTAATAGCAGCTGAGAGACTGAAAGGGCGAGCTGTAATTTCACCCAGGCTCAGATGTCTGACGATAGGGATTTGCCCAGCGCAGCACTTGCAAGGTTGTGAATTGGCTGCCCGGCCTTTATTCAACAGCCAGAAACTATGATAGATAGAGTCTAGAAAGGAGAAGTTTGCATATTTGAATAGTGGACATTGCTCATTCTGATGTGATGATTTCTTCTAGTTATGCAACAATAAAACAAGCACTGTCTTCTGCTTTTCTCAGAAGTGTGAAAAAGTCTGTTTCATTTTATCTGTAGTAAATCTAGAGGTTAGAGTTGGCTTGTTGAGTGGACTCGTTCTGACAGCTTTACATTTGGTTTCTTTTAGCAGTTTTGATGTATGTCGGTTATGCTGAGCTTAGACCATGTGCTTCTAAATGTCTTCTAAAAAGATCTTTTTAATATGTTCTGTTCCTTGAGGTTCACTTATAATGTAAATAAAGTTTTTTGCAAAAAAAAAAAAAAAATTATATATATATATATATATATATATATATATATATATATATATAATTTTTTTTATTTTATTTTTTTTATATATATACCACTGTTATTATTGGTTTACGTCATTGCATAGGAAACAGTATCAACGCCCACTCGTGAGTAAGTGTTTTGAAAACATTATCTATATAAAACCATAATTTACAAACAAAAGCATTATGAAATAATGTACTTATGGTTTACGGTGCAGCTGCTATCAGATCTAATACAGCTGACTGCTTCATCTGTCAACAAACGTTTCTTTGCAGACTTTCCATTACACTGTCTCGTTTACAAGAAATCTGCAGTCAAATTCTCTGAACAAACATATAATCCTCCGATGCGATCCTGGACGCCACTGAAAATAAACCATCCACTTGTTCCTGATGTTGATATCCTCCTGAAGTCTGTACAGAGATGCAAACGAGCTGTCAAACAGGATGCATCAAAGTGAAGTTCCTTTACACTTCTATTTACTCTTCCATTTCTCCTCTTGTCATCAGACTCAAGCATGGAGTAAAGTGGATACTGGATCCAGTGTAGACAGCTTCAGTGATTTATAATGGGTTCTAGTTGCTTTTGACTCAATGCTCACATCCAGTGTTGGCAAATGCCAGGTTTTTGTCCTTAAAACACGTGTGTGTGTGTGTGTGTGTGTGTGTGTGTGTGTGTGTGTGTGTGTGTGTGTGTGTGTGTGTGTGTGTGTGTGTGTGTGTGACTAATTTATTACGCATCTCATCCCAAGCCTCCGTTGCTAATTCCAAAATGTAATTTCAGAACTAGTAACCGAGGATTGAGCCTTGATAGCAGAATAATACCATTGGTACAGTTATTAACGCAGTTGAGAGAGAGAGAGAGAGAGAGAGAGAAAATAAGCAGCATATGTGAACTAGCCTACCTGAGTGTCTGTGCCTCTCTCACGGCAGCACTGTCTCTCTAGCGGAAACTATAAGCTTATCTTCCTCAAGAATCGCACAGTTATTACCTCACTGGTGAGTCATTTTACTGATTTAATTCATCAGAGCAGCGCTGACAAAATGTTTCTGTGCGAGTGTGTGTGCGTACTATACAGTACGTTTAAAAGAGAGAGCGTGCAAGGGAGTATGCGCTTTCAGGATATATATTTATTAGGGCTGGGTATCGACACGATTTTCACAATTCGATTCTATTTCTATTCGCATGCTTGCGATTCAATTCGATTTCGATTCTATATCGATTCTACATCGATTATTTTGGATGTAGTAATATCAGATACAGTAAATGCCTAATTTTCTACTGGAAAAAAAATTCTCTCAACTAATGCTGTAAGCTACACATGGGAGTCAGTTGGTACTACATTACTATAATATTGAAGGTTAAAATTTACTTATTTATATACAAACACTTAAATTACACTCAGTGTTTTTTATAATAAATAAAGTTTAGAATTACATATTTCTGCTCCAATTAGTTTTTTGAAATATAAACATTTAAATTGTGGCTGTCATAACTGATTTATTCAAACATGCATTAAATATTGAAGAACATTAAAAATTATAATGAATATGTAACGGTGCATATATTTATCAGAATGCTGTTCTCTAGAGTTCATTTTTCTAGCTGACTAACGAGTTTATAGTCACTGAATATGTTTTTCTGAGGTAAATGTGACGTTATGTGACATTGTTTACAAGCTGTTTTATTGACGTCTTTCCGAGGTTGAAACACTGATTGAGCCGTTACCCAAGATATGATAAGGATTTCGGTAAGTTGTACTGTATTGTTCAGTGGCGCCTGCAGCCGTACGGCTGTACGCGCTGTGCGTACCATGAGAGGGTGCTAAATAATGCTGTTTTTATTTTTTACATAATTTTTAAATTGATTATTATTATATGCATACACTCATGACATTAAAAAAGCAAGAGAGAATGAGAATAAATAAAGGTGTGCGTTTGTGTGTTGTAAAGTGTGTGTATGGGTGGGCATGAGGATATGGGTGAAAAGAAATCTGATTGGCTAGTTTAGTTTTGTCGCTTTTTCACACATGAAAAATGGCATTACAGATAGTTAATGTTTAAAAACAGGCTCAAAATGAGTAAACGCTCTCTAAAACAGCTAAATTATATCGGCCTAAAACTATTGAGTAGAGATGGAGAAATTAAGTCTCTTAAATCTTTGCTTTTCTCTAAATGTTTTGGGAAAAGTTTCAAAGCATCAAGAGTGTCGAAAACAGTGCCATCTTGTTAATATATTAATATATTTACATATATTTAAAATGTTAGTAAATGGACTTGAACTTCCATATACCTGTAGAGGTCTGGTTTCAAACATTCCGACACGCAAAGTGAAGCATTCACGTGACTGGAAAGAAAGTGAGGCTTCGATTTGTACAGCATTAGATCGTTCCAACCAACACAATAATTGATTTAATCGCTTTTTATTGGAAAATAAAGAAAAAGAAGGAGAAAAATTCTAATAAGAAAAAAAAAGGTAAAAGCGCTAGTTCATATGCATAAAATCCTGCATGCGCCCCTGGTATCGTTTAACATACCTTCAGATGTTTATTCATGTTTATTTTGCACTGTAACTCGTATTTAAGCAGAGGAGAGGATGTTCATATGTGCCCCGTGCTGCCGCTTCTCTTCAACTTAGGCACTACAGCAGTGGTGTAAAAGTATGCTACATCAAATAATTATTATTACAATAAGTTAGGCTCCATTGTGTAACAAGCAAATTAAAATGATACACATGTATTATTCACAATATGGAAAGAGGAAATAAAACATATTTCGTTAAGAGCACATGCCATTAATGGGCTTATTCAATTTCTCTTATTTTTTTAGTTATTTTTATCCATTCTGCATCTCGCACATATGTGTGTTTTAGCAAGGCGGTTTGTTTTGCAAGTTGGTGAAAGGATTAGTTCACCCAAAAAGGAAAATAATGTAATTTATTAATCACCCTCATGTCGTTTCACACCCATAAGACCTTCGTTCATCTTCGGAACACAAATTAAAATATTTAGATTAAATCCGATGGCTCAGTGAGGCCTGCATTCAAAGCAGTGATTTGGATCTCCAGCTAAACTGCTGAAATCACGTGACTTTGGCACTCCGAGTCACTGATTCGATTCGTAAAGCTCCGAAGCAGTGTTTTGAAATCGGCCCATCACTATATTGTTGAAAAGCCATTATTTTGTTTTTTTGGCGCACAAAAAGTATTCTCGTCGCTTTATAATATTAAGGTAGAACCACTGAACTCACATGAACTGTTTTAAATATGTTTTTAGTACCTTTATGGATCTTGAAAGAGAAAATGTCATTGCTTTGAATGCAGTCATCACTGAGCCATCGGATTTAATCAAAATATCTTCATTTGTGTTCCAAAGATGAATGAAGGTCTTACGGGTGTAGAACGACATGAGGGTGAGTAATAAATGACAGTATTTTCATTTTTGGGTGAACTAACCCTTGAATGAAAATACTTGCCAGGTCACTACTCCACTTTATTAATTTTTCCAGTGTAAAACCCGGACACTGCCACACAAATGTGGCTTTTTGTTAATGACTGTCCTACTACAGGATTTAACACAGAGTAACAGCTCAATACCAGTTACAAAAGACACTGTAACAGTCTTTCACAGGCAATTCTAGTTGAAATTTTCATTAATTAATTCAAATTATCCTTTAACTATCTTCTGGCCCGCCATCTAGTGGTGAAATTTTTTTTGTTGGCCCGATGCAGAACTTAATTGCTGACCCCTGCACCACAGTGACCTGTCACGCCACATTAAAGAGCACCAAAACGGTATGTAATTTTCTAATCTCATAATAAGATGGACGTCATTTGAAATCTGAGATTTTGCTTCATATCAAAAGTAACAAAGCACAAAGATTATTGCGATTTATTGGTAAGAGGTGCGCTACGTGTTCTGTTAATTCATCAAATGAAAACAGACTAAACTAATTGATTCTTGGGATTTAATCGATCTCTCTCTCTCTCTCTCTCTCTCTCTATATATAATATATATATATATATATATATATATATATATATATGTGTGTGTGTGTGTGTACCTCTGCCTCTTTCGGTCATTTGCACTTTTGTCATGGTTGTTTTGAAAGGGCCCACTTAGGAGTACGAAAACAGACAGGGTCGCGAGACCCTCTCTGACAGTCTGGGTTGCATGCCAGCTTTTGTGTTTGTTTCTCTTAAGATTTTATATTCCCTCTGAGTTTGTGTCTGTGACCCAGTAAAGCTGCTTTCAGATGCATTTAAGATGATTATCACTTTAAACCAATCAGATGAAGCTCATTCCACAAAGCTTAACCTACTCGTGAGGCCTGATCCGGGGTCAATATCTTACAGCCACTTACATAACATAAAAATTGCCAAAACATCAGCACCTTCTGCCTGTTCGTTCTTTACTTGAGACTTCCTTGTTTTGCTTAGTGTGTGCTTTTCGCCAGCGTGTGTTGTACACCACTGCTCCCTGCTGGTTAGGACAGGAAGTGCACATGAAATGTGGGGGAAGGGAGTACTGTTGCAGCTCTATACAATATGAACATCTTTGCAGTCCTTCAGTGTGTTATGAGTCTGTTAAGGTTTTTAGCCCACTAGGGGGCACTGTGTCTTCACGTTAGGACTCAATATTCCACAGAAGCAGGAAATGGTGGTGTCCTTTTGTTTTGTAGATGTAAAGCTCCTGCTAGATGTATATACATTTGTGGTGCTTAATATTAGGAATTCTAGTACTTCAACTAATCAGCATGCTCACATTTTCTCTAGCAAAACACATCTGAATGCACTTTGGGTAAATGTTGCATTTCAGTGATATGTGTACAAAATGTAGATTCAGTGGAGACAATGGTGAAGTATTCAGATAGCTTAGCTCAAATTTACCGCGATTAGCTCTTATTCGCTTGCTTAGATTCTGAACTGCAGCTTTCCCAAAATTTATTTCGTATGCATTTTTGTATAAAGGATAACCTCATGCATATTTCTGTTAACAGTCGGTGTGATGTTGCAGACACAATGCGGTGCTGTTTGAATTCACATTACGCATTACTGTTTGTCATCTGGACCTAAGTGTGATGTCACTTTTATGAGCTCGAGGGACAATAGAAGGGCTGAAAGGGATTACGGCTGCTTTGACAGCTTGCGGTGACACAAAGCACTGTCCCCTGCCCTTTTTCTCTCTCCTCCCCCTCTCTTTTCTTCCCGGCCTCTATCTCCTCCCCTCTCGCCAGCCTCCTCTCCACCCTTATCCGAAGTGTGTCGTGTACATGTCAAACAATGTGGCATCTGTCATTTGCTGAACAAAAGGGCCTCAGACTGATAGCCCACAAACAATAGCTTCAGAGCTCCCCTGAGGTTAACCGGACAGAGGGGGGCGTATCACTGCTTCTGTCCCAGGGGGAAGAGCCCCCCAGATGGGACCGAGGCGGTCATGAAGGCCCTTGGCATACTGTGAATGCTGGAAGGTTAGGCCCGGGCTCTGGTGGGAGCTTCGCATTGTGATTTTGTCCAACTAGCGATGGCGGCCAAGCGAGCAGGCTGCAGCTAAGCTGATTACCGAGAGAGCAAGAAGCTGCGTGTGTGGCGGCACGATTGCCAGACAGGAGGAGGGGGTTTGTGGAAGTGGGAGGGAGGGATGTAAATTCGGGTTAAAGTGTTAAATATGTGGCAAGACCTCATTTGAGGCAAAGGCGAAATGTTGGATGTGCTATGTCTGCATTAGTCCGCATACATTTGAATATGTTTTCGTTTCAAAACGCTCTCAATCCACATTCGCGTTTTCAAGCGTTCTTGTCCACACTGAACAGTGCTACATTTTTAGAATGCGGTCATGCGCAAAACACTGCGAAAGACACCAGATGTGAGTGCAACGGTCAAACCGTCGGTCTAGTGCATGTTTACATAGAAAAACAATTGAAATGCAATGCGGTGGAATGCAAAAAATGTGTTCTGTGTGAACGGCTCCTTACTGTGCATTCTTAAAACATACTAAACCTCATTTAGATGATACTGAGAGACCAGACATGAAGTTCTCATGCTATTCTTCTGGCACAACAATTTTATTTGCAAAATATCTCACCACTTAATGGTGTGTTCAGGTCGCACTCAATCACCATTCCATGTACTGTATGGTCTAAAATGACCAAAAACACTGGGTCTCATTTACTAGGCATGCGTACGCACAGATTTGTGCGTGAAATCTGCAAACGATCGGTTTCACCAATAAATCATGGTTCCTCAATTACTTTTGTTTTAAAATGTATTCTAAATTTACGAAAAAATGTAGTAACAACTGAAACCACTCGTACACAACAATCACATACTCTTGGTGGCCTTAAATTTTAAACATAGATATAACCCAGATATGCATATGTATAGCTGGTCAATCATAGGTCATAAAAGGTGTTTATTGGGTTTGAACATTTTGAGGATGGCATTCTTGGCATTGCTCGAAGATCTTGCTGCGCGTGCTCTCAGGCGAGAACGCATCTTTAGAGAGTGTCATGTTTGCTGAGGGTGACAAAAGAAAACGGTGTGTGGAATGCCCTTATATGGACATGGTTTGGGTGTGTTTTATTTAAATTACTTAGCTTGGGCATGCGGTTGATCATTTAGAATACTCCAAATTCATCAAAATTAGAATGAGGTTAAGAACAAATTCATGTGTTGTGAATTGGGCCGTTTTCCTGAGAAGTACAAATGTGCGTATAAATGGCAATAGTGTACGCTATAATTAGTGAATGAGACCCATTGTCTCAGTGTGGACAAAAGTCCAAAACATAAAGAAAAACACGCTTTTTGAAATGTATTCGAATTATCGTAGATGAAGCTTCAGTGGATGGATGCATGGATGTGTGTGCATTGAGCTGCATGTTTTTATCTGTCTGTTCGTGTGTGTGAACAACTCATGCCAGAAGATTGAATAGATTTCTTGTCTTGTTTGTGGCTCTCTTTGGGTCTGTCACCGCTAAGTTGAGTTGTCAGTTGTTGGTGTGTTTAGAGGTGACCCTTTTCTGCTGTACGTGTGTAGCACATGTGTTTGTGTGATCAATGCATGTTCCAAATGTCTTTTGTTTTGGCCAACATTCTAAGGCAGCACAAAAGGATCCATGCTATGTGACATCAACATGCATTTATCATTCTTACAATCACCACTAGAATGTCCACCTTCACCATGAACTTAATTGGGTTCATGGTGAAAAAATTCAAATTCATTTTAAACAGAAATTCGATAAGAACTGAGTGGAAAAATTAGCAACACCGACATAACAGAAAAGCTCATGTTTTCTGTTAAAGCACAACTAAGAAAAGTAAAACAAACCTTTAACGTTTCGATAATTAAATTAAACTAACCGAAACTGATATAAACGGATATCACTATGTTTTAAGGCCATTACTGATAATATATGTGAGGGCGGGACAACCTGCCACTCACATGAGATCACAGCAATAGAGTGGTGGAACTATGATGTCTGATTTTGTAGGCCAATCGGCAGTTAGCGTCACGCTGGTTCCCTCGACAAAAAAAACCCAATAGTATTTTCCTATAGGCTTTTGGATTATCGCAAAAAATAAGTTCTGTCATCAACAAAAGTTTGATACTTACACGTTTTGTCCATCAAGATAATTTTCAGAGATGAACACAACTTTTATGAATTTTAAAGCCTAAATGCAGTTGCCAGAAGTAAAAAGCTAAAGGTAGGCTATAAGCGAACTACACCACGGTCCCACAATTTCAACATCACCACCACTAATCTTCCGACAACTCTTTCAGTCTTTATCTAAAGACATTTTGCCTGAAAGTTTGAATTAGAATAGTTTGGAAGAGCGCAGATATTGGCATAATGAGGCTGTAAAAGCAGACTGAGCTTACCTATTCGGCGCGATGACGTTTAATGTCGCCGACAGCCTCTGTAGTCCGATTTAGCCGCTTGTTAGCAACCATCATTTTCAAGACACATAACAGCAGATAAGTTAATACTGATGTATTTTATGTCATCAAATAAAATGTGAAAGTATCTTCAGCTTGTGTTAACCACGGACCTTATTTCAGCCATTTAACCAAAAAACCCATTCAAAAAAAACATTGATTGTTGGGGCGATGGAACTGGAAGTGCTAAAATGCTAACTCGCTTACGGGTTTCGGCCTACAAAAATGCGTCATATTTCCACCACTCTAAAGCAGATGATCCAATGAATCCAGCCAATTCCTGATGGAAAAAATGAAGTCCCACCCTACATTTTTTTTCTTGTTCGAGATGCCGTTTCAGTCGGATATACATCACAATAGGGAAGAAAAGACTATTGCAACTTCCGTTTAATGTCGAATTTAAACGTACAGTGAGTTTTTGCATAATTTAGATTGATTGATTTAATGATCTAGAAATCTTTAAAACCATTATTTATTAATTTTTTCTATGACATGCAAGACTTATTTCCATTAAAATAGATAACATAGTTCAATGTCTACCGATCTGCTGAGGCTGGTAAAACTGCTAATAGAGTCGGAAATACTCCCTTCCTTCCTTCCTTCCTTCCTCTTTTTCTCTCTCTCTCTTTCTCTCTCTCTCTCTCTCTCTCTCTCTCTCTCTCTGCTTTGCTTAACATCTGACAGGCTCATGTCATCGCTCCTCTGACACGTCTGGCCTTCGGAGGCCGAGGGCTCAGCGTACTTATTCCTCTCTCAACAAATGAGGGCGACCTGCCTGCTCCCCCGCCAGCACTCTGCAGCATTGATTAGGGATAATTGGAGGGAGTCAAAAGCCGAGAAGTGTCACTAAATAAATTTGGCTGTGTTAATTGCAGATTCCTCTGGATGTGGGAGAAACACTTAGCCGCAGGGCCTGACAATGCAGGATTAATTGGCCCCCTTCAATGAACATAATTAGAGCGATTGTTAAGAGATAAAGAAAAGGTTTAACGAGCACGGCTGCGCTGTCAGAGGGAACATCACACTCTTTCTGCTTCACTTCCCTCTCTCTTTCTCGTCTCTCAGTATTTCTTGCTCTCTCCCTGATAAGAAAAAAAATGTTGTATATTTTGATATAGACTAGCATCGCTCTCTCTTAATTAAAAAGTGAAATGCATAATTATGTGTCAATTTGTAGCTCGTTATTAGTTTATTAACGGCACTGAGTTAATGTATAATGCACATATCAATCTTGTAACTTTTTTTTCTTTTGTATGTTTGCAGGCTTTTTGTCTTTTAGCGCATGTAGATGAATTCTAACCCAGTAAGCACAACTTTTTTTTTTTTTTTGATGACTGGTTGCATTCCTGGCCATCTTAAATTAGACTGAAAAACTGCATGGAGAATATCCACCTCGTTTTTCAACATGTCCATGAGCTATTTCCCTTGAATGTGTGATAATATTATAGGCAAATAACTTGAATATGAATATTTTCTCTTTAAAACTGCAGTGAACTAAAGACGGTTTAAAAAATGCGATTTGAAATCATTTGTTTCTTACGTCACTATCTTGTCACCAATACCATCAACGTGCCAGCGGGCTTTAGCATATCATTAACTATGACTGCTCTGAAGCAAGGGAGTCTCAAGAGAAGCCAGGTTTATATTTTTCTGCTGATATGAACAATTGGGTAGATTAACAATATAGTAGGTGTATATTACAATGTATATAGGTGTATATTACTATATGCCTTTCTACACTGACGTATTTTTACTGTTTGCTACCTCAATTCAAATTCAGAAATTGAATGGGAATTTTACAAGAATTCTCAAATCACTCAAATCTCAATTTAACCCCTGTCAGCATTCCCACTGGTAGTCATGTCACTGCTCATTTGCATACAGTTAAAATCTGCTTTGCCGCATTGCTCCAGAGAAGTGCTCAAATCATTGCCAGTGTGAATGACCCTTTATGTGCATTATTCATCGTGTCACAGCTCTGACGACCTTAACAATTTGGTCCGACGAGGAGGACACTTTAGGTCTTTCCATAGCGTTGTTTAATAGACCAGAATATTGCTTGTTTACAATGTTATCTATCAGTTCATAACGTCAGTGCTTCACTTGACTGCCTCAGTGCTTAGGGGTTAATTTACTCTAATTTCATTATCTGTGTGTGCATTGGCCATCTGTTGACTAATCAACGTCTTTGGTTTAGAATCTGTCATCAGCTACTTTTCCATTAGTGCATTGTGGAGTCAAATATACTGTATGAGACCCACACCTTTGCCTGAGCTCTCTGTGATGCATTTGAAGAAACTGTGAAAAGAACTTAGAGCAGCTATAGAAGCAGAAATCTAACTGTGTTTCCATGGACACCGAGACCAAGACCTCTCCCCATTGGCCTGCCACTGAGCAGAAGCAGTTGGCCTCTGTGTCAGACTCCTCTTGACAGCCTGCCTCGAGGTGAAAAGCATTGCGGGGGATGAAGTCCTTGACCTCTGGCCTTGATGGCTTGATAAAGAGTGCTGGCCTTCTGGTAGATATATGAGGGAGGATCACCCGACGAGCACTTACGCCTTTGGGAGACATTTTGATGTATGATTTCTTAAATAAAAGAGTGGGAAAGAATAGGTTATGGCTGGGAAATAGAACAGGTAGATGTGACCCCTCTTGGCTGTCAGCAGCTATACTGCAGCCGTCTTTAGCTCATAAAACCCCTTAGATACACACAAAGAGGAGTTCTTCTGTTTTATCTTAGTAATATAGCACAGGCAGGTCGTTGTTGCTCATATCGAATGGCCCTCTATATATCCAGTGGATAAAGGAAACTCCTGTATTTTTTACTGAATGCACACTACTCTTCAAAAAAGTGGTCTTATGCTTACTTCGTTTAATTGATCAAAAACAGTAAAATCAATATTTAATAGAGTAATATTATTACAACTGTTTTCTATTGTAATATATTTGAAGATCTGAAGATTTTCAGCATCATTACTCCAGTCTTCATTGTCACATGATCTTTCAGAAATCATTCTAATATGTGACTCTGGACCACAAAACCTGTCAAGTCGCACAAGTGTATTTGTAGCAATAGCTTTAAATATGGGTCAAAATTATAGATTTTTCTTTTACGCCAAAAATCATTAGGATATTAAGTAAAGATCACGTTTCATGAAGATATTTTGTAAATTTCCTACCGTAAATATATCAAAAATGTATTTTTGTGAGTGGATATGCATTTACTAAGGACTTCATTTGCACCCTCAGATTCCAGATTTTCAAATATTTGTATCTCGGCAAAATATCGCCCTCTCATAACAAACCATACATCAATGGAAAGCTTATTTATTCAGCTTTCAGATGATGTATAAATCTCAATGACTGGTTTTGTGGTCCAAAGTCACATATGCTAATTTTGGTGCACAAGAAACATTTATTATTATTAATGTTGAAAACAGTTGTGCTGCTTAATATTTTTGTGGAAACTTTGATATATTGATTCAATATTCTTTGAATACTGTAACGTTGTTGTTTTTTGTTTTGTTTTTTACTGTCACTTTTGATCAATTTAATGCATCCTTTCTCAATAAAAGTATTAATTTCTTTAAAACAAATCTTACTGGCTGCAAACTTTTGAACATTAGCAGAGATGGAAACTCGAGTCTGCAACTTGGACTTGCATTTTATGACCCTGTCCGTCCGACTCATTTCCACAGATCGGTTTGTTAAGTCGCAGTGCGTTATTATATCGCCTTATCACGAACGAGACACACAGATGGAAATGTTGTTTGTTGTGTTGTTTTGTTTACTGCAATGCTTATCTATACATAGGTTTTGTTACCGCCGGCGCTCACTGGAAGACTACATTTTCCAGTATTGCTTGAGATCTACAGCAAACTACGGCAACTCATATAGCTCAAAATACACAGCACTTTTTTCCTTGCGGTGGTTCTAAATGGTATAATTTTATATAAAGTTAAAGTAACAGAAATTATTTAAGTAGTGTTTTGTGTGCTTTATTAGACAATTTTAAAGTAAAAGTAATCTGTTTTGATATTTAAATACAGCAACTAGCTGAAAAAAAAAATATTGATAAAAACAGAACAAAGACTTGACTTGAGACTTGACTTGGACCCCTAAAGACTTGAGACTTGACTTGGGCTTGACCACAGGGACTTGTGAACATCTCTGAACATTAGTGCATATTTGATTGTTAATGTGTAACTGTTGTCTGGTTTGTTATAGTAATTTATTATTATTATATATATTGTATGCAATAATCAACAGTTATAACTAGTATTGTCTATAAAATAACATTAACATTACTATATAGCTCTGGTTTTATTTTATTGTATTTTTTAAATTATTAATACACGTTATAATATACTTGAATGTTGGTGTTAAACACTTCTTCAGTCTAAAAAAGAAGATAATTTTAGAAGCATATTTTTCCTATACCTGTAAACATATTGAAAATTGTAGTTTCAGACAGGAAATATAATATAAATAAAAGAATATGAAATTTTTTTAACATTTTTAATGGATGCTTGAAATGTTGTAATTGTATACTATAGCATAATTTCTGTTGGCTGAAAGTTTTTTTTTTTTTTTTTTTTTTTCGGTTAATTTTTATATTTTTGCTTATTTTGTGATTTATAATTGTCTTGGTGATTATAGTTTTTGCTGAAATTCCCATTGTGACAACCCAATATATTGTCAACATGCACCATCATGCGGCCATGCCGTTTTTTTTTTTTTTTTTTTTTTTTTAAACGGGCAGTTTATAAAGTTGCATGACTGTAGTTTTTTCAGAAATGGCTAATTGCTGCTATAAACTGTTATGAGCTGTATTATTTTAAGTTTTACGCAAGATGTTGAAATATTCTTTCCAAAATTGGACTCCATAAAGATTACAGGGCTCCTCAGAGTGTCAAGTCTTTGGATTTTCACAGTGTCGTGAAATAGTGTGATTCATTTATGTATAAATGTGTCCAGCAGTGACTCAACAGCCTCTGCGATGGTTTCACGTTTTTGCAGCCTTGTGTCCCTCTCATATTACCTCCTCAGGCTGGGGTTGTGGCTTCCAGATTAACTGCAGTATTTATGAACCTGGCCTGTCTAATAGCAGACTATGAGGGGGGAAATATAGCTCACTTAGCAGGATTACTGGATGCAATTGGGCCCCAAAGGCCTTCTTTACTGCCTGCTGTAAATGTTCCCTCTGCGAGTAGGACAGTCTTGGGATTGATCGTCGTTAAAGAGAAAGTCGATCTGTTTCCTGTGTTCCATCGAGAACGTCAGTGATGGATGCTTCTCAGGAGTGGGGGACACTTTTCTCCTCAGAATGCCAATCTGAGACACTCACCCATCTTCTCTGAAGTGATGGAAAGCAGGTAAACCGTGTTCCTTCCTCTCGCTCTCTGCAAAATATCACTGAAGTGCCGGATCAGTAGCTGACACAGAGGACAGAGATGAATAGAAAGAGACGACCTTGCTGTGCATTTCCATTTAACGTAGCGCCTTCAGCACTGCTGATTCTCCCCAGACATCCATTTTCAGGAAGGAGCTCTGCTTCTGTCCTGGGAGAGATATAATATCTCAGACGACTCCTGTTCCTCTGGGCCTGAGGGGAATATCTCAAGAGGGATCTCTGGCACAGCAGTGCTTCTGTCTGTGCGCACTGCCGACCTCTCAGTGTTTCTGAAAGAAAATCTAGCTGTGAACTGATTGAAATGGTCTTTGTTAAACATTTAAAGATTTGGTATGATCTCCAAAACTACTTGCAAATTTTGACATTTTGCCAGCAATTTTTCACAGAAGCTTGTGAGATAGACGCTATATTATATTATATTATATTATATTATATTTTTGTCCCCTGTTCTTTAGTTGAAGCTCTCAAATGGACTTTGGTGAACCATCTTAGTGATTTTCATCAGTTTCATCAAAGTGAAGTGAAGCTTTGCAACATCTATGATTCATGTTCACATCAAACAAAAGCAATCCCACATCTTTTTTTCGGTTTCTTCTGAGTACATGGTTTCACAACTGTATGAGTTATATGAATGTTTCCACTCTAAAGTTATCCTTAAAGGTACAAATTTTGGACACTGTCAGAAAAAATGAATGAGTAAGGCATGAACACGCTTGTCAGAATGGGTTTCCTTTGGCCGGCTGGCATACATTCAGGATATTTATTCACAAGCATATCTTGAATTTCACCAAACAGCTCAAGCTCTTCAACACTATTCCAGAAAGCAGCTGCAGAAAGAGTGGCTGCTTTTCATTTTCTCACAGTGTGCCTTGACGCTATTGAGTTTCCTATTTGAACGCTAGCACTGAAATTCAATGCTGCCATTGAAATTCTCCCCATATTTATGTGAAACATTTTGAAGCCTGAAATTTTAAAAGCTTGAAATTAGAATACGAGCAGGAGTGGAGTCATGTAATGTTTAAAGTAATTTGTATCAATGCAACTTTCATGAAGTAAACTTTCACTAAAAGCCTTCCTTCTGCCGGAAAAAATAGTCCCTGATTGTGAACTGGAACAGAAGTTACATTATTACGCCATTAGATGGTGGCAAAGACTGTCTTTATGAGTGTCAGTCAGCAGTGAAGACTTTTACATTGAAAAGACTGAATTGTTGTGAACACGGAACAAGACGCACCTGACAAATGCTTGGACTAGCGCTGTCAGTTATGGGAAAACCCCTTAATTGTTAAAAGGACAAGATAATACATCGGACATTTAAACAGATTTTTTATTATAAACATTGGACTGACCTGAAGGAAAATGCTAAATCTGAATGCAGGTAATAAACTCGCTCACTCTATCTTTTTCTCACAACACTCTTCTACATAATACAGTAAGCTTCAATGAACAATATCAAGTGAGAACAAACAGTTTACTTTGCTAAGAGTGGTTGCTAAGGGTGTTGTGTAGTGATACACAGAACCGTTGGGTGAAGCCGTCATAGCCGTGTTTTATCATGTTTTATTATTTAATTTATTGCACTGTATGTTTGTGTAAATAAATAAATAAATAGTAGTCATAATAGTATTAGTTTAATTTCTTACAAAAATATACTGTAGTGGCAATGTGGTACTTTAATACTAAAATTAATGTACATACCATTTTTGTGGTAGTTCCAAAGGTACTTCCAAAAAATACCATGGTTCTACCATTTTAAACATATGCTTCACTATAGCATAGCTCAATTATTTCACTGTCACATTATTTTGGCAAAGTTCTTTCATATTTCAGTTTTCCTTATTCATTAGAGGCAAGTACAAAGTTGTCATAGGCTTATTGTACTATCAGTAACATACTACAAGTTTGACAGAAATGTTCATTTTTCATAAGGAAAATAATGTCTGTGAATTTGCGTTAGCATTAGGAGTTAGCTTAGCATGCCAATGCTTAGCATCCCCTTCAGCCTCTACAAAAGATAGTGTAACTTATTCAAACTTTACAAGGCCTATCGGAGAAACTGATATGATTATTAGTTATAGAAATGTGTTTTCAGTTAAGATAACATGTTTCAATAACAGTAAACTAAGATTAGGAAGCAGGAAGGACGTTTGTTTTGATAAATCATAGAGTCATAGCAGAGGTCGCTAGGCCCATTGTAAAGTAGGTTTTCCCGCATTGACTTGAAATGCATTGAATTGAATCAAACCAGCAGATGTATGCATACACACGCTCCTCAGAAACAAACATGCAAAATACTATTCATTCCTTATTTGTTTTGGCTCGTTTTCATTTGTGTCTGCCAGGCGAGAGGGAGCACGTCCAGACCAGGCCACAATAGTCTTGATGACAGATCAAACTTCACTGAGCCAAAGAGCAAGTGTGTGGTCTGGCCTCAGTAACAGGGTCACTTAACCTCTGCGAGTGTGTGTGCGTGTGCATGAGCGTGTGTTTGTTTTACATCTGTTATTCCTTGAAGTCATTCTGATCAGAAGCACCTACTGACCCCATTCTCTTTGTCTTTATTATAAATGAGCCCAGGAAAAGGGAAACAGACCCCACTCTGGTCGGCTTCTCGCACCTCCATTCCTCAGAGGCAGTAAATGAGGTGTTGAGAATCTCCAGACACACACTTCAGAGTTTTTTCCCTTCCCGTTTAGCTGACATCATTGCTTTGAGAGTGTCAGGGACTGCACTTGAGCTGCTAAGAGAATATGGTGTGACCCAAGGTCAGTATCATGGCTCAGTTATGCACACACATACTCTGTTAGCCACATACCCACCCACCCACCCACCCCCCTGCAAGCTTCTGTTGCTTATTAGTCCTCCTAATATCCCACTGTCACATTCACTCCTCACAGTCTCCTACAACTATAGTTTTCAGTAACAATAATTGCACTTTTTTTGTATGCAGTCACGCACAGCTCTAACATGCATTTACCATGGTAACCATAGTTTCTATCGCCATAGCAACTACAGTGAAATCATAATACATTATTCTGGGATCTCCCTCTAACTGTGCTTTACAAAAAGTTTTAGATAGTCTTTTGATGGTCTTAGATAGTAATGCTTTGGTATTTCTTACATAAATGGAATGGAAGGGATTCTGGATGCTTTTAGAATATCCCCTATTAATTTATGATGGTTCACTGATTCACTATGGTTCACCATATTTTCACCATGTTCTTTTTAGAACATATACCATGGTAGCACTATGGTAAAATAATTTCAGGACGATTATATATTTCAAAGTAGGGGAGAGCGGGGCACAAAGTAACGCGGGCTAGTTGTAACACACATTGTTTAAAACTTTCCTCACATGCAAGCATGACGAATATTAGTGTATTTACTAGCTGCCATATCAACATTATATCGAGAAAAAAATTGCACCAAAATTAAAAAAAATCTTTGGAAGATATCACTGAACATTTATTTAACCATAGCAAAAGTAAATTTCTTACTTAATGTTTAATCTCTGTTTTTTTGTGTTTATTTAAAAAGAGACAAATCTGATATTTTAATCTTATATCTGTTATTTAACAGTTGAGGTAGTTCTTTAATGCTGAAGACACAAGCCGGGTTTAAATGGCAGTTGCGCAGGTGGGGCACGTTGTAACACTGTGTTACAATGTGCCCCTATGCTATTCTATTCTATACTTTTATGAATTCTACTGATAAACCATGAGAAAAAGGTGAAAAAGCTGTGTTTTGCGGTGTGTTTGTTGTCAAACGCAAAAAATATTTTAGTTTGTCTTGTATATTTTTTTTGATTAGATCAGATAACATTTTAAGCTGTTGTATGGTCATGTTACAATGTGCCCCACCTATGGGGCATGTTGTCACATTTCACTTCCAGTCTTTCGGGGGAAATCAAGAAAAAAGTATACACTGTATTAATGAAACAAAACCACATAATTGTACTGGACTGTGTGAAATTAATGTGGGAAATACTCTGAACTCCAAACTGAGAAAGTCAAAAAGTGTTACTTTGTTCCCCGCTCTCCCCTACTGTATTAGTACCATCTGATACATCACTGTACCATGATACCACCACAGTACTTTTTGTTTGCAAGGAGTACCATGTTACTTCCCATGTATATCAAACAATACCATAGTACTGCAGTAGTACATAGCCAAACCTTTTTTTTTTTTTTGGTAGTAAAACGCATTAAATTAATATATGAAATCCCTAAAACAGTTTAAGAACCTCCTTAAAGGGTTAGATCACCCAAAAAAGAATTTTGTGTCATTAATTACTCACCCTCGTGTCGTTCCACATCCATAAGACCTTCGTTCATCTTCGGAACACAAATTAAAGTCCCCCTGTTGTCAATAATTTTATCCCTTAAAACTCATTTTTGATCACCAAAATGACATTTAAACATTTTTTCCTGTGAAAAAAATCTTTATGCCTTAAAATAGCTTGAATGTAACTCTACACCCTTGCTTCATTTAGTATACGTGGATCTATGAATATGCTAATTAGCCCCACTCACTTGCATGAGCTCAGAGATCCACTCGATCATCTTACTGAGATAAACGCTGCACAATGGTATTGCTTTTTGGTAGTTTGTGACGTAAGAAACACCAGCAATTTGGAACTGTCTTTAGATCACTGCAGTTTTAAATAGAAAATACTCAGCAATGGTGTTGACTTATGA
This sequence comes from Elopichthys bambusa, assembly GCA_037101425.1. Taxonomy (NCBI): domain Eukaryota; kingdom Metazoa; phylum Chordata; class Actinopteri; order Cypriniformes; family Xenocyprididae; genus Elopichthys; species Elopichthys bambusa. The sequence goes on along the minus strand of CM074434.1, from coordinate 34,369,965 downwards.
ATTTGCACATGGTTTGTCTTAAAGCATATTAAAAACACCACATAGACATATAAACAACATTAAAAAATTGATTTTTTTTTTTACCACAGGGGGACTTTAAGATATTTGATGAAATCCAAGAGTTTTTATTTATTTATTTATTTATTTTTTTTATCCCCCACCGAAAGCAACATAATTACCACATTCAAGGTCCAGAAAAGTAGCGAAGACATTGTTAAAATAGTGACTCCAGTGGTTCAACCTCAAGGTTATGAAGTGACAAGAGTACTTTTTGTGCACAAAAACAAAACAAAAACAACGATAATGGTCTCCTACGCTGTTTACGTTGTGTAGACAGTGCAGGCTTTCGTTTTCTACGTAAGAATGCCGACTCTTTATTGGCCGGCTCCTGCGTCAGCATCACACGCATGCATCGTGCTGCTCATGTGTACAGCGTCAGCCAATAATGAGCCGGCGTTCTGATGTAGAACCAGGAAGTGCTGCGCTGTCTATACAACGTAAACAGCGTAGGAGAATTACAGGGGAGAGACAAAATTGTTGAATAAAGTCGTTATTTTTGGTTTTGCGCATAAAAAGTACTCTTGTCGCTTCATAACATTTAAAGGGTCATGAAACCCCAGAACACATTTTTTTGAGCTGTGAACAGATGCACATCATTGAAAACACTAAAGATACTCATTCATTTTATTTAAAAGTTGAAATTAGTTATTAGGGATTTCTGTCTTCTGGTTTGAAAAGCAAAGTCCGGAGTGCTGATTGGCTCCAGTATGGGCTGGTTGAACATGCTGACGTCAACAGTTTCTGCATTTATTCATGACATAAAGCTTGTTCAATCCAATCACTGCGCTATAGTATGCATAAGATTATAATTGCGGTATTATGCATTCTCTTGCCTCTGTCTCTATTGTTGTCATTCAGAGACATGGGTCGTAGGTGCTTGTTTCCTCAAAAATGCGACGCAAGTTTGGGTGCGTGTGGTTTGTTTGGCTGTAATCTACCAGCAAAATTGGAAAATATGTTTGCATGAGATCACATTACAGCGGAGAATTCAAATGTCACAAAAGTGCTGTTCATTCACCTCTGCATTCGGACACGAGCCGTGTGTATCAAGTCTTCTTCAAATGAAATGTATGTGCACACTGGACACTGATACAGTGGTGTGAACGTGATTAATCTAATAGACAAAAGACTGATTTAGATTGAAAATTCAAAGAAAAATGGAGAAAAATAAACTGTCTTTATTCTTTGTGTTAAACTATGTGTCGTTTATCATGAGACTGCAGTGCTCGTAAACGTAATGAAAGTATTATTAGCCCTTTTGCATTTCTCTCTTGTGCTTGGGAGTTTGTCATTTTTCTCCGTGCTCATATATTAATATTCATTATGTATAATGAGTGTGTTGTAGGTCTGTGTTTCATTGGTTGTTCTCTCCCCTCTTCCCCCCTCTGCACTCCCACTTTTCCGGGGGGGGGGGGACTATGGTAATCATGGTAAAGTTTTGCAAGAGAGACTTTGTTTTGTATGTTAGTGTCATCTGGTGGTGTGTGTGGCTTTCAGTACATTCACAGCAGATTGACAGAGAGAGTGCTTAATGGGTGTATGTGTTCATGTTGTGCGTCCATGTGTAGAAATAGCACGCCATGTGTCAGTGTTTTGACAGATTATGCAGCTTCAAATCCGGGTCATGTTACCACATATGTGGTGTATCCCAGCATGCATTGTGGGATGCTGTCACGCCTGCCATCTTTTTTCCCCTATAGATTACATTCTTACATGCTGCCTCTGTTTCAGACATCATCACAGGCTGGTTCATTTGGTCTGTTGATGTCCGTCTGAGCTTGTGGATTCAATCCTGGATGAAAAAGACCATACACTGGAAAGATGAGTAGGATTGGCCAGGATTGTGCCTGACAAAAAAAAAAAAAAAATGCTAGGCTGAATATTTGTTGAACAGTCTTTTGGACACAAATATATATACACACATACGAATATCAACTGGGAGATATTTTCAGGCAGCAGAATCAGGAAAGACAAGTATTTGTGTCTTACTAAACATGAACACGTTTTCACTCAGTCTGATGCAATGATAGGACCATTCTGCCTGTTTTTCATGTAGACACTCTGTGCACATGCTCTTATATTTTTATTGGTGTTATGATCGACTGTTATGACCTGGCAGTTGTAAGATTAAAAAGTCTGAATTATAAAAATTATTATTGTGAATTATACATTATGCAATGTAAGCAATGATGTACATCAAATTGAATGAGACGAAGGGAAGTTAGTGAGGGAAGGGCATAAAAATAGACTTAAATGCAACTTGTTAATGAATCTGTGTTTGAATGAATCATTTAAGTAAATGATTCAATGAACACACAAAGACTTTGAGTCACTTGTCACTACCTACTGGCTCGAAGATGTAACATGTGGAAAGAGTCACTGGGAAAATTCAAGAAAACACCAGCTTGATTGGATGGCCTGTTCCCTAACCTGTGATGTGGTGGTTGCTGAACCGTGATAAAAATAATTCTTAAACTTATGGCAGTTAATCGTCTCAGCCCTACAACTTAGAATAGTCACCAAAACTGAGAATAAAATATCAGTTTATTAGTAATTAGCTTTGGTTTTAGTAGAAACATTTTAAGAGCTGAGTCCATTATTGCTTTGAGGGAAAATTTCATTTGGATTCAACTCATTTGGATCTTTTTTTTTATTTTTTATTTTTTAAATTTTATACAGTGAAAGAATTAGCACCCCTATAGCCACATCTTAAGTGATAACTGCCTGGTTTAATTAAAAGAATATGTGGCATCTTGTGTGTCCTGTTTAAAATTGTAGGTTTTAATCAGCTGCCATTGTGTAGTGTGAATGTCACACTCAGAAAATATCTCGGTGAGAGGCGATTAACAGATTGTAGATTTCTAATAAAAATAGCAATTACAGTATTACACATCATTGTTGGGATTAAAGTGCTGTTGATATACTGTATCCACCCTTCAGAAAGTGACCCAAAAGTATCATGGAATTGTCATGTTTTTAGACATGTTACCAAAGTACTATTCTTGAAAGTAGCTTAGATTACCATACCAATATGAGTTTTATTCAGTGGTGGACGAAGTACACAAATCAAGTACTTGAGTAAAAGTACAGATATGTATAATAAAATATTACTCAAGTGAAAGTATTTAGTGCTCCTTTTCAATTTTACTTGAGTGAAAGTACGAAAGTGCTTGATTTTTAATGTAGGCTACTTAAGTAAAAAAAAAAGTACTGATTGGTGAATGTTTATTTTGTAATATAATAATTTAATTTTGTTATATATTTTATATAATCCTTATATTGCTTAAAATAATTATTATGAATTGTCAAATAGCCAGCACTAGTCAGTATGGATGGAAGATTAGTGGATGCAGATACATCATATGTAATGTGTTGACAAACTATATAAAAACAGATGAAACATATAGGACTGAATACATAACATTAAGAAATCACTACAGCAGCAGGGAAGATGAACGTGCATGCTTTATTTTAATTTGTGTTAGAGTTGCACAATTCTGGATAAAATGAGAATCAATATTTTTTTTTTTTCTTTCAAATAGAGATCATGATTAAAAATATTTAATTTAATTATTTAAAATTTGGTTTTGAAGGAATAATTCAATGACTCACTTATAACTACTTCACTTGTTTCATTACTAGATGAATCAATGTTTTTGAACAAATCTTTTCAATGAATCATTCAATGTTAAATACATTTTAACATGTATTTAACATTTTATCACTTGTCGCCTCCTAGTGCCGTAATGATGTAATGATACAACCGTTATTAGAAGTGCCAAGTTAGTTTTAAAATGTCATTTGATCCGTTTGAATCAGGATGGCGATCTGTAGACACATTGATGCGGACGTTAAAGCATTTCAGTGGACTTAAACAGATCACCCTTTACAGCAGATTTAGTTCACAAACAACTGACAGTTGTGACCTAAATATGATTTTTAGAGAACAGCTGCAATACGATCAGTCCAATTGGCGAATGAATTGTTTGATGTGATATGTGAAACGATTTAACAGGATGATTGAAAAGAATCAGTTTGTGCACGAATCGGACGCTGCTTTTGCGTCTCCGAGCATGTGATGATTTCTTCATTTTAAAATAATGAGTAACAATATGTTTTATGAAAGGTAGTGGAGTAAAAAGTACGATCTTATGCTTTGGAATGTAGTGAAGTAAAAGTAAAAGTTGCTCAAAATATAAAATACTCGAGTAAAGTACAGATACTTGAAAAATACTTCGTTACGGTCCACCACTGGTTTTATTACATATACACTACTGTTCAAAATTTGGGGTCGGTAAGATTTTTAAAAATGATCAGAAATACAGTAAAACAGTAATATTGTGAAAAATTGTGTAATTTATTCCTTCGATGGCAAAGCTCAATTTTCATCATCATTACTCCAGACTTCAGTGTCACATGATCTTTCAGAAATCATTCTTATATGCTGATTTGGTGCTCAAAAACATTTATCATCAATGTTGAAAACAAGCATGCTGTTTAATTTTTTTTTTTTTTTTTTTTTTGTAAACTGTGATGTTTTTCAAGAAACTTTTTGATGAATGGAAAGCTCAAAAGAAAATTTATTTGAATAAAATAAATAAAATATAAAAAAATATAAAATACTGAATAAAAGTACTTTTTTAAAATCTTAAATCTAAAATTCTATGGTACATAACAATACTACCATGGTACATTCCCAAAACCATATTACAGCAGTACTACGGTATTCTTGGAAATACCTTGGTTTAGCTATGTAAAGCCATGGTACATGAATTTCAGTACTATAGTATAAATCAAAGTATTATACAGTAGTATTAACATATGATCCCATCAGTGTACTAACCTTTCTTTTTTTGTATTATTAATTGATAAGGTATTTACAGGATACCTTAAAGATTACATCAATACTACCATGGTACATTTTTATTAGTGTTAATAGAATTGTCGTTAACAAGTTACCAGCCAAAAGTTTGTTATCAAAGTCTTGTGTATTTTGCATGGGTTTTACCTGTCACAGCTGGATTAATGCTTCACTCTCACTGGTTCTAACAGCCAGTGTTCTCAGCAGGTGTGGTGTTATTGTCTTGATGGAGCCAATTTACACCGCAGCCATTTTAACAGCTTACTCTTGTAGCAAGCCGTGTACATTACAAATGAACGCTGAAACGTTTGTTTAGCACCAGATGTTTCTGCACAAGCCTGGGGGCCTTTTTGTCTTTGTAAAGAATTTAAAGCTGAGATTTTGCCTTGCAAATGAGCAAACCAAGTGGGCTGCATCACAAGGATGCCTTATTTGAATTTGCCCCATTAGTTTTCATAACATCTTGCAAAACACGTTTCTTCTTTCAAGTTTCAAGTTGAAAATTTTGTTACGAGTGAAGGCGGAAAAACAGCGTCTGCTGCTACATTAGAAATGTTGACAAACAAACATATACCACTTTTTGTTTTTGGTAATCTGTGTTTTTGAAAGTGTTTCTGTTTCGTTCTGCTTTCTTTCATAATTGCAAAGGGAGAGGTGCATCGTGGGAAGCGGCAGGGCCGCAGTGTATTTTAGGTAAACACTTGGGGTGACATGTGGTCTAATTGCCCTCCAGGTGTCACATGTGTCTCTGTCTGTGTTGGTGTTATGTGCATGTATTTCGGTATATTGGTTAGGCCCGCGGTGCCCCCCGAGACAGTTGGTGGCAGAGACGACGAGAGCTCATGTTTAAGCCCATGTGTCATATCTGTGCCTAGGTCTCCAAGGCATATGGCTTGGGAGTGGAAAATAGGACTGGGGTGTACAGACAGACAGACAGACAGACAGGCCCATAGGGACCACTGATCTACCCCCTTCATTAACCCGTGGGCCTCGAGGGACCCGGGGTCAGTGGGTAAAGACACCACTGAACATGATATAAGGCCATATGGGGCCCTGTCTTTCAAAAGTACTTAGTATGTGCAAATCTGTTTTGTCAAAGAAATAAGGGAAGCTCTGATTGGTTGGGGCCAGTAGTCATGCTCCAATCAGTGATCTCAGTGCTGAAATGAGGCGTGCATCAAACCTTTTCCACTAATGTATTTGAAAATAAGAACTTATTATAATGTATTATTGTTGTTTTCTCTCTCTCTTACTATGCAACAGAGCTAAATGTCTATGGACTGTGTGTGAACATCTATAAAGTCAGTATAGACTATTTTGGGTAACACTTCACAATAAGGTTCCATATGCTAATATTAGTTAAAGGGATAGTCCACCCAAAAATGAAAATTGTCATCATTTTTTTTTTTTTTTTTTTCACCCTCATGTCGTTTCAAACCTGGATGACTTAGTATCTTTTGTGGAACACAAAAGAAGATATTTTGAAGAATGTTGGTAACCAAAAGGTTTAGTTTCTTCTGACTTCCATAATATAGACAAAAATACAATAGAAGTCAATGGGAACCAAAACAGTTTGGATTCTTTAACAATTAACATTCTTGTGTTTAGCAGAACAAAGAAATGCATACATGTTTGAAACGACGTAAAGGTGAGTAAATGAATTTTCATTTTGGGTTGGACTATACCTTTAATACAATAGCTAACATGAATTAACTGTAAAAAAAAAAAAAAAAAAAAAAAAAAACTTTTATAGCATTTATTTAGGTTGGAGATGTTATTTTGCAGTAATTTCTTATACAAATACTAATGCATGTTTGACATTCCGAGTTGTATAAATGGGTAACACTTTATAATAACTTAATTTAATTACAAATGAACAAAGGTATATATACAAATTATGCCAGAGCAGGCTTTTATGCGGCATTACATCTTTACACTGAATTTTGAACAGTAATAAAGCAGCCTTAATTTGCCTCTAGACAAATAAATACTGTAGAAAAATCATAATACTCTATCTAATGCAAAAAGTAATGTCAACTAATTGAATCTTGTTTTAATGTGTTACCTTATTTTTGCAATACATTTCCTGTTACCTAAGCTACTAAAGTCCCTTTTTCCTAATTGAATATCTTTTGTGACTCTGATATTTGTCACATTATGCAAGTAAAATGAGTTGCGAAATCCACTTCTTGTTGGCAATCTGTTCTTGAATGTGTGACCACTGGTATTTTTAGCTTGATGTTCGTGTGTGTCAACCGATGCAGGGCATTATTCACACATGCAGCATGTATTTAACAGCCCGACTTTAATGAACTTCTGTTTTTGTTTGTTTTGATTCCATCTGTGTCAGTGATTTCCACTCACAGCACAATGCAAAGTTTTGTTTCTTGCCCTCTAGGGTGAACGAGCATGCAAATAGCTCACCGTAGAACCGGCATTTGTGTAAATTTGCCTCTGTGCAACCCCCATCTTACTGGAAAGCATGGATGCATGTTGGGGTTTTGAGCTTTGTGTAATACATTTGGCCACATAATGTGGACATCAATCACACTGAGCTATGAACAATGCACAGTGATGATAGACGTTTAATGGATACTCTGGGACTCATTGTAATAAAAGCAGGAATCCATTTAGTCCAAGGGTTGTTTAGGTTAGTGTGACCGGGAAGAAGGAGGAGAAGGTCACATGGTGATGAGATTATAGAGATGGTTGATGATGTCATCACAAACAAACTGGCTAGAATACTTGATACTGATTGGACAATCACAGCCGTTCTGTGAACAAATATTTTTGTATAATTGATTGTTGTCATAGGCAAATAACTTCCTTCCAGTGCTATTTTTTATGTACTATTATAGTATTAATATTTTTAATTGGATTTTATTTATTATTTTCAGTTTTTATTAATTTTAGTACTTCAACTTGTTTATTTTAGATAGCTGCCAAAGCAACATTTCTGATTTTCATTTAAAGCTGCAATATGCAGATTTTTCGCCGCTAGAGGCGAAGCTTGATGACGCCAAGTTTGAGCGTGGAATCTTGGGAAGTGTCATCTTCATCTCTCAGCCAGTGGAAAAGAATTTTTCTCAAATGGAAGAGATTATTAACGTTACTGTAGTATGAACCAGAGCAGGGCCAAGTGCTGAGGCCACTGGAGCGATTGCTAACGAGAGACGATCGCGACACACAGCTCGAAGAGTGGAACTTTTATTATGCTGCAGTCGCCACTTCCGCTTCTTCCGGTCAAGCATGAGGTAACACAGCGCTGTTTATCATATTAGAGACATTTGACTGTGTTGAAAATGTTATAGCGTTCGCTCAACGGCTGCTGAGACACACTTGTTGCACACTGCAGTAAGCTAGATCGATTTTAGAATATCATATTAATAAATGCTGGATGGCTTGTGTTGATAAATTGCATGCAGTTAATTTTAAAACGTATTGTATGATGGAGAAAATGCTGTATTACTTAGCTACTTGACAAAATAGTGTTTTTCTTTGAGGCATGATAAAAACATGGTACTCTAGGAAAATCAAGAAAACTAGATTTAAATAAAGACTAAATGTGTTGAGCTAAATAACAATAATTTGTTTCCTGTCTATAATTGTAACCAAACAGTTGTTCCCTTCTGTAATAAAACATGTAATATAAGTGTCTTTGGTGTTTCCATGGTTTCTACAAAAAAAAAAAAAAAAAAAAAAATCTGAAACCGAGGGTAACGCGGATATGACGCCATTGACAGGCGACTCCCGGACACGTCCCGTATCCTTGGTTAAAACTGTGATTTTTTTTTTTTTCTCACGATTTACAAATAGTTGGAAACATTTGGGATATTGTAAGTACTCAACTGAACAAAATATATAACACTGGCCTAGTGGTTTTTGGATATTTTACTGTAAAACATATCTTACATATTGTGCCTTTAAGCTCAAGTTTTTCATCTAATATTAATATTTTATTTTAGCAATTACCAAAAACTTTTTTTTTTTTTTTAAATAACAAAACTGCTTCCTACGTATCCATTTTGGCTTTGCAAAATTCACCCTTACAATATATGAAAACCAAAAATGTTGATTGTTCTTAGCATTTTCCAGGAACATCTGACAAATATATGGCCGGACAAAGTTATCGGCCAATCCAGTAACCTTAAAATGGCTAAATATTGGATGACTAACCATTACTTATCACTAATCAATCACTTGTTAGTTCTAACTTCAGCTTGTGCAACCCCTACAGTACAGTTCAAAAGTTTTCAGTTTTTATTTTTTTATTTTTTACAAAATAAATACTTTCATTCAGCAAGATCAAGATTGATCAGAAATGACAGTAGAGACATTTATAGTGTTACAAAAGATTTGTTACATATACAGTAAATACTGTTCTTTAGAACTTTATATTTATCTAATCATGTCAAAATGTATCACGGTTTTCACAAAAATACTAAGCAGCACAACTATTTTCAACACTGATAGTAATGTAATGATAATGAATGTAATGTAATGAAAGAATTGTTTCTGTACCACCAAATCAGCATTTTAGAATGATTTTTGAAGGATCATGTGATGTGAGTTCATCTTCGGAATAGATTACATTTTAAATATTAAAAGACAAAAGTTATATTTTACAATATTTCTGTTTTTACTGTATTTTGATCATATAAATGCAGCCTTGGTTAGACTTTTCAAAAACATAAAAAAAAAAAAACTTGCTGACCCCAAACTTTTGAACAGTATTATATGAGCAATTAATTGCTATGTCATAGCTCTAACTACTTTTGCATAAATGATTAGAAAGTTCTCTTGAGTCTGTGTTACTGTTTATAACAGAAGAGACAGGTGGCGCTATTCTGCGACAGAATACAAAGCCTTAAATCTCCCACACTCCCACCCTTTCCTCCCTCACTCAGTCCGCCTCTCTCTGAGCAGCTGCCTCTGCTGAGACAGGAGCAAATGAGAGCAGATGAATCCATTTGGCCCCTGGCCCTGTTGTGGCCCTGCCATGCTCCGAGCGCTCTGCTCTGGGGCAGCTCAGGGATAATGAGCCTGGAGATTGAGCCACTGTAGAAGTGCCACTGTCGCCCGCCCATTCTCTCTCTCACTAACTCACACTATCTCTCTCTCTCTCTCTCTCTCTCTCTCTCTCTCTCTCTCTCACTCTCTCACTCTCTCTCTCTCTCTCTCTCTCTCTCTCTCACTCTCTCTCTCTCTCTCTCTCTCTTTCTCTCTCTCTCTCTCTTTCTCTCTCTCTCTCTCTCTCTCTCTCTCTCTCTCTCTGTTTCTCTTGTCTCGTTCCCTCTTTGTCTCTCTTTCACTCTCGCTTTGGGTTAATAGAGGTGAGGCTCCTCTAGTGCGGGACACTTTTTCCAGCAAATTAGGGGAAGGATCTGTGTCCCCAGAGCCTGCCCTCTGTTACTCTCTCCCTGCCCGCCCCTTGCCGCTAGCAACGGAGAGCTTTCATCTGAACGGGGAGGGTGGTGGGTTTGAGACTTGGGCGGGGGTAATGAGGACTGACAGGGCTTGATTCCTGAGCAGGGATTGAGAGAAAACAGCTGACAGGTGAAGACGAGAGTGAGAGAGAGGACCAGTGTGTGGCTGAGATAAAGTACAAGTGAGAAGAGATGGAATGGAAGGAGGGAGAGAACAAGGGCGAGGCGGAGGTGAAATTCTCGTGCTAATGGAGGTGGGACTTGTGGCGGCTCAGGGGCTCTTGGCTGGAGACGGCAGGCCCTTTGAGGTTAGACAGGATCAAAAGAGCAGAATAACAAAACAGAGAGACTTCACCCCAGCACGGCTCTCAGCACGCCTGCCCGCCGCTCCTCCCGCCGCTCCTCCCTTTAGGGCATTCAGCAGCATGTAGGAGAGGGGTTTTACCCTAAGAGCCCGACATGAATACGTTCACGGCCTCTACTTGCCTCTTCATTCTTTTTAGTGTCTTTTTCTGTCGTGTTTCATCTCTTTTCGCTCTACAGTTCCTTTGGTGTAATATTCTCTTTTTTGCTTGTAGCTATGCTAGCATGTATAAGCCACCAATTGTCTAGGCAAACTTAAAACACTTGAGGCCCTTTTAAACAATTTAAGAGTATGGAAATTTGAAGGGTGAATTCACTAAACCGTTGTGGCATTTTTTTATTGCTGGATGTAAGTGCAAAACCTGAGCCATAATGCTGCCTTCACATGTTTTTCGGAATTATCGTAAATACGAGTTTCCTAATTAAAATTTGGACATGAACGCCTTCTCAAGTTTACCACTGGGATCATTTTGATACCCAAGTTGCAGAGTTGGGCATTCCATAAGGCATAAAGCCGCAAAGATCGGTTGCCGCCTGACAAAAGCAATGCATTCTGGTTAGAAAATTTGTCTGACTTTGATCAGCGCTGCAGCCGCCTTGTGATCACATGTGCCATCAAAGTACCGCAAGAGCAAAACGAGACCAGCCGCCTAGGTCAGGCACTACAGTTGCTCAAAATCGTCTGTGAAAGCCTTGATGACGACACACTTTATTCTCATTGATCAGATTTTGTGATGACAAAATGTATGTTTTGTTTTTTTAGACAAGTTCATGTATTTAACCAATCTTGATATTGAATATATGATATTCATAACATGGGAATTTCAGTCGCATCCACTTCTTCGGCTACAATCGCGTGGTCTGCTATGAATGAGGTTGGTTCAGCACACTACGGAAAGCATGAAGTGTCCGACCTGACGGCCGTCTCTGTACTCCTTCCTCTCCTGCAACTGGCAGATCTCGCCAGCCAGTGGCAGGCTAGTGTAGTTCATCTCGAACAAGCATATGAACTTTAAAGTCGTCATGAAATCAAAATTGACACTATTTACTTTGTTAGTGCATATTACTAGTCTTGTGTTGAAGAATTAATCTGTTATTAAGTTAATACACAGAAAAAAATAGTTTGTTGTGGTAATCTTTAATCAAAAACTGAAAAGTTACTTCTGGTCTGGAATGGCGTTCCTTCTCTGATGACTTCAGTTTGACGGCTTTGGTTGAAAATGTTTAAACCACTCCCCTCCGACCGTTAGTCTGCTATGAGCGAGAGATGGAGAGGAGGAGCGCTAAAATAAAACCCTGCCCTCTGTTCAATATTCCGTTTCACTTGGAAATACGTCACAAAACTGGAGAAAAGTTGTTTGCAACTTCCGGTTCACGGGGACTTTAAATATGGTGGAGGGAGAACGATTCTTTCTGCAATAGCTACATGGCCTTGTTTTGTCGTTAAAATAGTGCATATGAATGGGACGCTAAATATCATATTGGCTTTAATAAGATTTTCCCAATAAATAGGCAAGAATAAACCTGGTGTCCTCCATTATTCCTGTTCTTTCCGACAACAAAGCACTTGAATGAAAGTGAGAAGTAGGCAATTTTACTGTGTACTTACACTATAAACTATGTACTGCCATCTAGTGTTTGAATTTTAGAAGTTTTGTACTTGAAGGAAATGTAGTTTCAAACACACCTGTTAGCTGTTTAGCTCCTTCTGCTACATAGGGATAGCTACGGCTGTTGAGTATATAAAGTGTCTAACATTTTGTTTTCGTGTAAGTACATGTCTTTTATTATTTTATTGTTCCTCCCTCCTTCACTTCTTCCCATAGCCTGAACAGCTTTTTACTGTTGTAATACAACATAATTCAGACTAGTGGGAAATAATGTAGAGCAGAACTTTTCCATTGGGATTTGACTGGATTGTGACATTACGGATTAATATTGTTTTGCCACCCATGGAGCCACAAAATTGTATAGAAAATCATAATCTTCAATAATTTTTTTTTTCTTTTCTTTTTTCTTTAGAATAATGTGCTATGATAAATTGGTCGTTTATTATGTAAATATGATCTTTTGACCTCATGTTGTTTTTAAATTCTCTACATATTTCAGAAAATTTGAGAGAAAAATTACCGAGATTGTGTCTATTACAGATTCTTAAAGTCAACATGTTTGACCTTCTAAACAAGACATGAATCCATAACTAGAAAAAACACAAACACATGCAAAACCTTCGACTGTCTGCGTTGAGACCTTGAGAATGCTAACCGAATAAAATCCATCTTTATTTGATGTAAGGTCTCACAAAATGCACAAAGTATATTAAAAAAAAAGTGTGACAAAGTCCAAAATCAGGTGGCTGTTTCCACATCAGTGAAGATGGTATTTTTGATAACATTTATTTTCATAGTGCATTCTGTAAACAAATAAAAACCAGGTTTTGGCACACCACACACAGAGACCCCTGCTTTTTTGCCTGCTTTTACAAGTACACACAAGCAATTCTGTGATTCTCTAAGCAGCCCTGCCGATTACGTTGAGATAGCGGGATTGATTAGCTTGTCAGCTTTTCTGACAGAATCGAGCCCCTGTCTTGACTACGGCAAATTACTCTGACTTGATTAGGCCCACCTGCAGCTCTTTTTTTGGAAATCCTCAACATAGTGCCAGCATCGTGCCTAGGTCGCATCACTCCTGCGTTTTTCGCTTCTGACCTCAACTGAATGGTAATTCATTGCGCCAATCATCCAGCGCTGGCACAGTGTTGTTCCAGCGCTGGCTCAGTATTGGCTCTGGTAATTAAATGGGGCTTGTGTGCATCCTCTGGGAAGAAGGGATGGGGAAACGATGACCAGGTGGTGGCAGAATGCAGGACCTGTCAGACTAGCTGATGACCATTTTAATTCTGCTCTGCCTGGGGCTATAATTGATATTTAGCAGAAAGGTTAATTGTAGCAGTGATCTGTTTAAATTAGAGTAGAGATCTGGAGACTGGGGCCAAGACCTTGCAAGCCACTTGGGACACACATGAGAGTTGCTGGAGTAATACACACACATTCTCAAATACATACATTCATATACTGTATAAAACAGTTTAGATCGTTCTGACAAATACAGTGTTCTAGCTGGGCTAATTTACTTTTTTCATACTTTTGAAGATATCCCAAGATCAGGTTTAGCTAACTTATGGAGACAAAGTATTGCTAAACAAACAATCTTGCACATACACTCATGGATATATAGTATATAGGACTAGATTTTAAACGTATATTGATGTACACATGCTTATCTGTTCAAAATAAGATTTGTGACCTTGAATACTGTTGTGCAAGCTAAAGTAATAAAAATTATGTGGCCTAGCCTTTAGATAAAAATGCATATCTATCTGTATTGAATAATTTCACATGTATCCTTATCTGCAGATGGCTATCTGAACATACACTCTAAAAAATGTTGGGTTGTTTCAACCCAAATTTGGGTCAATTATGAGCAAACCCAGCTGTTGGGTTACATTTTTTTTATTATTATTATTATTATTATTTAATTTGTAACCCAACGGCTGGGTTTGTCCATATTTGACCCAAATTTGGGTTGAAACAACCCAGCCTTTTTTTAGAGAGTAGGACCAGGTCAGTGAATGTCATTTGCAGGTGAGCTGTGCCCTTTTGCATGCATTCAAATCAGTGGATCTTCAAATGCAATTCAAACAAGGAGTCTTAAGAGTGTTCCAAAGCTCTTCCACCAATCTCATCGCAGGAATGCATAAGGCTGCCTACATTTCACTGTTTCAGCAAAAAACACCTCTTTCACCTGCCCTCCACTCACACAATTGGGTTTCCCTTGGGTTTTCACGGGCTACTGCTCTGGGTGCACCGGATAAAAGTAGTAAGACAACAGTGCCCTGATTCCAGACACAACTAGGCACCTCTTGGGAAGTAGGGCCTAAAACTTCCAAAGCATACAGACCAAAGAATCACCTATCAGATTTGTTTAGTTACCAGCTGATTAGAATATTGTTTCTTTGAAGTCTTTCCGTTGTCTCGTAGTGTTCAGCCCAACAAAGACTTTGTTTCACTTTGAGAACATGGGTTCTGAGAATGCATTATTTTACAGTGGTGCTCCAAACATGCGTGAAGACCCAGGTTTTCTAGATCGGCTGTTTTCATAAGGGTTACAACAGCCATATAAAGCTTTGTCCTACTTCTAAAGTGTTATTTTTCTTCTTTGCTCTCTCTAGTCTGTGAGTCTTCTGAGCCAGGCTGGGAGGAAAATGGAGGAGACTGAGGTGAACGCAGCACCCAGGAACAGCTCTAAAGATCGACTTAGTGAGGTAAGCACAATGAAGTGTGTCGTCATGACATCAGTATTCATGACAACCAATAGGAGAAGTCCATTTTGCCTTTACCAGCTGAGTTCTTACATGTGTGTAGAAAAGGTCTTCAACCAAAATGCCCGCTGGATACACAACAGGTGCGTTTGCACATAAATTTATTCTTACCTTCATTCTAATGCACAATCTTGCTCTGTCTTGCAGCCATTTGTCATTCGAAGCAAATGTATTTCTGCGCTCTCTAAAGATATGCATTGAAATTGAAATTCAATAAACATCTTTATGTGGGCCTAGACTCCATAATCAGCTGCATTTTTTTAACGCAGATTCTTTTGTTATATTTTATATATCTTATATGGGCCTAGACTCCACATAATCAGCTGCGCAGATTCTTATTATATTATATTATATTATTTGTTATTTAAAATGATTTATAGTATTTATTTATTTATTCTCAGTAAAGATATATGCATTCTTATATAGATATATTATATTTCACATATATTATCATTATAGTATTTAAATATAATAATGCTAAATGGATTATATTGTATTATTATTATTATTATTTTTATTATTATTATTAATTCCATTTTAATTTTATTTTTTAAATTTTATAATTTTGTTCTAAATTGTTCTAAAAATGTAAGCTGAAATGTATTGATTTAATTGTAATTTCTGCAATAAACTTTTCTTGCAGAAAAGGTTTTATGGTCAAAATATATACGGTATGTACAGTTACATGCACAAAAAAAAAAAGAATAACTCTTGTTCATCTAATACAGTGGTTCTTAACCAGGGGGCCAACAGCTTTTTTTTTTTTTTTTTTTGGAGGAACTAGGATTCCCGCAGTATTAAAAAATCTGGATATATCCTAATTTTAAAAGTGTGGTAATATCTTATTTAAAAATATATTGCTTATGTATTGTTTGTAAAAATGTATAAAATATATGAAAAATATTTATTTTATATATATATATATATATATATATATATATATATATATATATATATATATATATATATATATATATATATATATAAAATGTGTTTAAAATGAATTTACATTTTTCTAGAAAGAAATTGTTTCTTTTAAACCCTTATCCAGTAAATCAGAGTTAGGGGGCCTTCTAATATTGTTGTGGACTATGGAGTCAAAAAAGGTTGAGAACCACTGAACTAAATGGTCTTTTGGCAGGTGACTCTTTTGTTAACTCATGGTCAGCTAGGACCATTACCCTCACCAGTGTCTTTGTAGAAAAGAATCCACACGTCTAGCTGGTGCCGTTTCTGAGTAATGCAGCGCAGTATCGAAGAGAAAAAGTAGTGGTAGGATGTTGGTTGGTGCTTGAATGAAGAAATATGATTGAGAGAGGGGTAATGAGAATTTGTGTCTAATTCCCCAGAGACTAGCTGAATACGCGTCCCTAACTAACGCCTGTCAAACGCGTGTCCGAAATCCCCTGTAAATTCGTTCGGATGGATCCGTAATACGGCAACGGCGAGGCTGCGCGCCTCAGCGAGCTGAGGATGAAGGGAGGAGAAGATGATGAAAAGAATAAAATGTTTTTAATGAAGAGATTAAATGTGATGCTTAGGCTGTTAAGGATTCGGAGGGAAATTTCAGTCTTCGCTTTCCCCCTCCCACCCTTCACCGCCATCATTTATGAATTTGTGCAAAAGGCTGTTTTTCATGAAAAAGTCAGAGAGGGAGAGCGAAGAAGAGCGAGAAACGAGCTTGAGGCAGATAAAAGCGTGATCCAGGCTGACAGTTTTGACAGCAAAAAGCGACAGAACAACGGGCAGACAGAGAGAGGGAGGGAGGGCTGAAAGACTGCAGAAAATTGCAGACTGTAATGGCTGACAGTGCCAGATATGACATTTCCCTCTAATCTCCTGCCAAAGAAATGGTGCTAAAATGCAGAGCGCCATATCCATGTCATCTGTAGGCCTATCTGTCCATCTCGGAGCAAGAGAAAGACACAAGACGGCTAGAGATCTGCGGAGCCCGTTCATTTGCGTCCCGCTGCACGAGGCCCGGACGCCACGCTAACGCTAGCGTTGTAAACAGGATCATCTTTCATCACTGTCACATTGTTAAATGGTGTAAAAAATCTTCCCTTGTGATTCGCCATACATGCTAATTTTCTTTGCATACCAAATACGCTTTTCATACTCACTTCAAAGACGCTTAGGCGTGTGCGCCGCTAGCTAACGATCTCTGCGCTTCAGAGGCGGATAAAACTGGATTTCTTTTTTGTCGTTGGAGTGTCAGAAGGAAATGGAAACAAACGAGGGGGATGGCGTTGTCTCAAAGAACCGGGGGCAGGCGCAGAGTGATTTAAAAAACAGCCATTGTGGGGGCTTGCCACTTTAGTGGTGCGTGCATTTGCTAAGATCTTATTTTAATGTAACACGTCCACTTGCTTAGCTTTGGCTCTTGTGAAGACTTTACAGAAACAGTGTATTAATGCGTTAATGAGTATAGTATGACAAGACTTTCTTTCATTTGTCTTGAATGAACACAAGGCAGTAAAAACACTGAAGTACAGTATATTTAATTTGTCATACTTTCATAGGCTACATTCACATCACAGCTGAATATGGCTCAAATTTGATTTTTGTGACAGATCTGGTTTTTGGATGACAGACTGTACAGCCAAAATCTCACTGAACATTTCTGACATTACAACTGACATTTTCAGTTCTGATCTGGGCCACTATCAGATGTGGAAATAAATCAGATTGTAATCTGATGTTGCTGTGTGACCTTGATGTGAATATCTGTTCACACTAATTACACTCAACATTTATGAATTGCATACTTAATTAACACTGTATAATATGTTAATGTATTCACAAAGAAAAAATGACATTAATAACTAATAGCTCATGTAGAAAGACATTTTTATAGTGAAAATATATCTTAGTTACAATAAGGTTTCGTCAGTAACATTAGTTAACTACATTAGTTGACATGAGCTAAGAATGAACAATATGTATACAGCATTCATTATGTTCATGTTAGTTGTTAACATTAGTTAATGCACTGTGAATTAACATGAACAAACAATAAACAGCTATATTTTTATTATTTAATGTTAACAAAGTTCTGTAACCAGGGCTTGACATTAACACCCGCTAACCTGCCAAATGCAGGTGGATTTCTGCAGTGGCGTGTTTTTTGCTTGCATTTTGGCGTGGGATTGCGCGTATTGCACATAATTCCCACAGATTTTGTGCTCACAACCAAAGTGTGCGTGCATAAAGCTGCCTCTCTGGACTAAATTGAGTTATTTTTGCTGCTTATTGCGCTTAAACAGTTACACACAAAATACACACAAAATAATGTCAAAATGACATTATGGCGAGTATTCATGTAAACATGGTCAGTTATGGTTGAACGTAAATATTTGAGAAAGAATACGCATGTGTAACAGTATAGTGGATCAGTGCATCAGGTCTTAAAGTGACAGCAGCCTAATATACAATAACTGCTGCCAATTATGAGATAGTATTAAAAATATCTATATGGCAGTTTTTTTCCCCACGGTATCAATGTCAAAATTGTGGCCAGTGAAAATGCTGAGTGGCTAGTAACTTTGGAAAAAGCCACAGTGGCTAGTGAGCAAAAGCGTTAATGTCAAGCCCTGACTGTAACAAATGTATTGCTTATTGTTAGTTCATGTTCAATTCAGTTCTATTCACATTTATTTGTATAGCGCTTTTCACAATACATATTGTTTCAAAGCAGCTTTACAGAGAATGCATGTCAACATTACAATTTAGAAAGTGCAGTTAGCTAATAATGTAATAATTTAGGCAATTTATTTACAGTCACTGTTATCAATTTAATTGAAGGTAGAAGCAATGAGCTGCTGGAAAAATGAATTACATATTAACAATAATTAGGATATATAGAAATTTGGGAATGTGCGTGTTGATCCAGATGTTGCATCTTCTAAAGTCCTCGCAGAAGTTGGCGCCGTCTCTTCACAGGTGTTGGTCATCTGAGGTCTTCTTAAGAGGCTGCATCCAAACTGAAGCTGATGTACTCTCTAGTCAACGAAAAAACGGAAAAGCAAATGGCAAAGCAAAGCAAATGGCAAAAAAAAAAAAAAAATGTGTTAAGTAATACATTAACTAATGTTAATAAATGAGACCTTATTGTAAAGTTATTTTTAACATTCCATCGTCCGAATGATGTCTAGTTACACAAGAACATAACTACATTTTTTTCTTATTAAACTTTTTCTGATGAAATTATTAGTGGTGCTTGAATGTTGTTCAAAAGGCATAGACACAGTGTGAGGTTGTTGTGGGCTGTTGTCAAGGTGTTGCTATGTGGTTGCTAACATGTTCTGGGTGGTTTTATCATGTAATTGCTAGTGTTCTGACATTGCTTAGTGGTTGCTGGGGTATATTCTGGTCCCTAGATATAGCTTGATTCCTTGTTTCCATATACACTACTATTCAAAAGTTTGGCCGGTAAGACTACATTTATTCAGCAAGGACACATTCAATTGATCAAAATTTACAATAAAGACATTTATAATGTTACAAAGGATTTCTAATTTCAAATAAATTATGTTCCTTTGAACTTACTAATCATCAAAGAATCCTTAAAAAAAAATTCAGTTTGAACATTGATAACGTTGTTTCTTGAGCAGCAAATCAGCATATTAGAACGATTTCTGAAGGATCATGTGACACTGAAGACTGGAGTAATGGCTGCTGAAAATTCAGCTGTGTCATCACAAGAATAAATTACATTTTAAAATTGTAATATCCACAATTTTACTGTATTTACCTTATTGTTTTGATCAAATGAAAGCAGCCGTGGCGAGCATAAGAGACATGTTTCAAAAACACTATTTATTGAATTGTACGTTTGCCTTATAAACTCTCATTACCGTTTGCATCATATGAAATATGCTAAACTGACTATAGAAGCTTTTGTGTTTCCAAAACGCAAGGATATTTTTGTGTTTGGAGTGGAACTGGCACAAAGGTAATGACACTGATAGTTTCGAACCCTCCCACTATGTCACAGAAGCTGCCCACAGAGACCCGGCAACACCTACTGCATCTCAGCCGTCTGTTCGCTCACTGGCTTCACGCTTCGTTGCTTCCTGATTGGCTTCTTTTCATCTGCTGCCCTATCTTAACCAATAGTCTGGTCCGTAGCTAAACAATCCGCCTCCTCCCACTTGTCACCAAATCTGTTGGGGCCCAAGAAGTGTAGAGTGATGCAAGAGGATGGGTGAAGGGGGTTCAAGTTAGTGTGAAAATGGGCTTGGATTAAAAAGTGGGTTCACCCCCATTTCTTTTTAAAGAGGTTGTTTGGTTAACCCCAAAACAGCTGCCGTCCTGCTCACCCTATACCGCCCTGTTTCTCCCTCTTTCACGTTTGCTTTTCTCTCATTTTCTCCCAGCCTGCATCTTAATCCTTTTTTGAAGTCCTAAGTGCTAGGCAAATTCATTGAGTGCTGCGTATAATGGCTTTTAAGGGAGCGTGTTTAGATGTGGCCCAGCCCCATGGCTTATGAACCGCGGATGGTGTAATGGATTTTTTCTTCTCTCTCTCTCTCTCTCTCTCTGCAGCACTAAATCCAATGTATTGTTCCTCATTATCATTTAAATAAGTCTCCCTTTCAACTCTGAATGTGGCAATGTGAATGAACCGGGGCATTGTAAGGCTAACTCTACAAATTTTTGGCCTCCCAGTGAGCCTCACACCCACTCGCTCTTCTTCGTACGTTACGCCTCCTCGCTTTTCTGTGAGAGAAAGAGAGAGAGGTTCTGGAAAAGTATTTGGATCCTGCAGTGCTGCCTTTCCGGGTTTTCTCAAGACCACTTCTCTAATTGCCACAGTGGGAGTTTGTGCTGAGTGTGAGAGAGAACAGAGGAACTGATGAGGGTTAAACCCCTGTAGCAGGTGTGTGTGTGTGTGTGACTGAATCCTGCGCAAGGACAAAATTGGTCTTGTGGAAAAGTCACCCCCTGAGACAGAAGCAGAAATTGCCAATCGCACAGAGGAAAGAGGCAAAAAGAGGGGGGAAATGATAGAAGGGAGAGCAGAAGAGATTTGGAGATTGGTATTCAGGCCTAGTCTGTGGTGCTGGGATGTGGACGTTGCCTTCTAGTCTTACTGGAGATGTCTGGAACAGGCTGAATTTCTCTCATTTGAGCTAGTTATCTGTGGAATGTATTACTGTGGTTATGAAACGGTATTTCTTTTTTTATCAGCTAAGGTTGGGAATCAGCAGTGACAATTAGAGCTTTATGACAATGTTGTGAGATATTGTTTCTTATTTGTCTAAAATATTGCAGTCTGTAAGATTCAAATGGACATCCCTACAAATCAGACAAGTTTATGAACACACCTCGTTTTCAGACCAGGATGCCCATGCCAAGTGCATTTGCTATTTAAACAACGTGGGTGCTGGATGTGAAAATGATAACCGCTTTGGGCTGAAACTAGCAAAAAAAACACTTGCGTCGCATTGAGCCGGGTGTATGATAGGGACTTGGTTCAGTCTGTCGGTTGAAAGATGGTGAATGTCAGCTTGCAGTTGATTGTAATAAAGGGGCGGAGTTTAAGCAGACTGATTGATTGGAAAAGTCCTGCATATATCACCAGAGAGAAGTCTGTAGTTTCACCGAAAAATTTAGTTACGACATTTTGATTAAAAATTATA
This sequence comes from Elopichthys bambusa, assembly GCA_037101425.1. Taxonomy (NCBI): domain Eukaryota; kingdom Metazoa; phylum Chordata; class Actinopteri; order Cypriniformes; family Xenocyprididae; genus Elopichthys; species Elopichthys bambusa. The sequence goes on along the minus strand of CM074434.1, from coordinate 34,348,227 downwards.
GGATAAAAATAAATAAATAAATAAATAACAAATGAATTGAAATGTAGGCATGGATGTAATATTCACAATAAGATGCATTTAGAAAATGAATTTTTATTCATGCTGACTTTAATATGGATTATTTGTAGAATTCCCTGCCCTTTACATACTGTATTCAGATATTTATTAAACCTGAATATTATAGTTTTAAATGATTAGAACCTTAATATTCTCTGTGTTAAACTGACTGGGGTGAGTTTCATGATTTTTGATACCATTTAATCATCTGGGTGGTAAAAGGTCACAACTGAGTGCAGCAGTCAGGTTCCGAAAATAAAAACTCCATTCATTTTCTCCATAGGGAAATTGATTTTGAATAGTAACTTACAAACCTTTAAAGACAGACCTACTGTGAGCTACAAGGTTGTTAATCAATGGTATTTGCTTCTGCTGAAGAAATCTGCCCACATTATTTTAACTTATTTTTAAAATAATCGTGTTCAACAGCGGAAATCCTGGTGAAAAACTACATTACCCATGATGCTGTGCAGAAAACTACACCAGTCAGAGATTCTGAGATATATATATATATATATATATATATATATATATATATATATATATATATATATATATATATATATATATATATATGTATATGTGTGTGTGTGTGTGTGTGTGTGTGTGTGTGTGTGTGTGTGTGTGTGTACTGTGGAGCTTCTGTCACTAAAACAAATTCCTAGTATGTGTAAACAAACCTGGCAATAAAGCTCTTTCTGACTCTGATATATAAACATTTGTAATTAAGTATTTTTATGTTTCTCCATAGTGTTTAATTTGATTATGCTGTGCATCATGTGATTGTAGTTCTTTCCCTCACTAAAACTGTTAAGTACAGTCTTGTACCTTTCTATTTCTGTCCGATTATAAAATACTTTTTTGCTTCAAATCAGAGTTTGTAATGTTGTGATTTACCTCGTAGCTGATTGTCTTGGTTAATGGCTTATACTTTAACTCTTTAACAAAGACTTTTTTAAATCTGTATGGGAAAAATGAATGGGGGGCGCCGTTGAAAAAGGGGGCAGGCGCTAGTACAAATACATATACACAACTTAGCAGAGCATTTGGTCAGTATACTTAGGGCTTTACTCTTGCAAAGAGCTGATGGAACAGTCTCCTGAGAAAAATTCCAGAGACATTGTTAAATGTATGTTTGTAGATGTTGCGGTCAGAATTTCTACACCCTTTTTTTATGGAAGCAATGTAAAAAGTAAAGTAAAAAGATGCTTAAATATTTTTCAGAGAATAGATGCCACAAACTTTGTCAAACCCAGTGACTAGTTTAATTTGGATAAATGAGGAGCTCATATTTCTTCCCAAGAAACTTTGTAAAGATAACCGTGAGTTAGCATAACAAGGCACTTGTCTGGAGTTAGCCAAGCTGTCTTGCTTGAATACACAGTGATGGTAGAGCAACATTAAAAAGTCAGCAACTGTCATACACTAAGAATGTCACCCTTTACCTGCAATGTAATCTGTAACCTTTGTGCTATCGGCACAGATTCCAATCTCTTAAACTATTGATGTTAACTAGCTATAGTTTTCAGGACATTCATGCTGTGTTCAAGATGTGTGTAAATTGTTTAGATTGTTGAATTGTTTCCCTTGTTTGACATGCCAGAGTCCTTCAGCACTCCATGTAACTTCTAGTTGTTGATGACTCACTCAGACAGCCCTGAATTGTTTTAAAGGCCCCTATATGAATCTGAATCTGACAAGGAATCTGTCACAGCAAAATAAAATGATTTCGTTCCCCCTCATTTACTAAAAAACTGACAAGGGCTGATGCAACAGCATGGAAAATGGATGTAAATGCTGGGTGTCTTGGGTCTGATCTGAAATGTCATTTCCTTTATGATGACAATCTATGACACAGTTCTCGAAAATGATGTAACCTGGTATGCAAGAACCATCTGACTGCTCTTTATTGCTGAGTTAATGCCAGAATGTTTAGTTGAATGCAAAGTACGCAACTGAACAACTTAAAGTATTGAACATTTTAGATCTTATTAGTAGCTAAGGCTATTATTGCTCATAGGAGTTAGGGGATTATTCAAGTTTTAAGCATCATATTAAACCATTTGTGCTCAGTGATGAAATTGTGAGTTTTTAAAGAGAAGTGTGCCATTACCAGTAAAGAAGTGTATTAAGGTGGGACCCAAGCCATCTACAGACCAGATTAGTAAGCAACCAGCTTTATCACCCTAGCAACACCCTTGCAACCAGCTATATCACCCTAGCAACTACAAAACAACATCCTAGCAACCAGAATACCATAGCGATCAAATGGCAAGCCACTGAAAACACTCAAAAAACCATAGTAACTGCATACTGCAACTGATTCCTTTTTTTTTTTTTTTTTTTTCTTTCTGAAAATATCTTGTCAACTTTCTCATCTATCGCAGGAGAAGACCAGGTGTTTTTTTAGATAAACTTTGTATGCATTCTGCTAAAAGCTCATTCTGCTAAGATAATCCCAAGGTCTTACTGAAGATAAAAGGCCTTGGGAGACCAGATGGCCAATTTGTCCAGAGCTGTATTGTGCTCGAGTCATATGAGTCATGTGTTCTAGCAGATCTTGAAGAGTGAGAGAGAGAGAGGGAGAGAGAGAGAGAGGGGGAGAGAGAGAGAGAGAGGAATAAGGAGTGTCATTAGGAGAACAAGAGAAACGAAGGGTGGGGAAAAGGTTAATGTGAATATTGATATTAAAGTGCTAGAACTTCATCATGTCTCTGTCATCTCATAGTATCCCTCAAAGGTCAACGTTGTTCTCTCTCTCTTTGTCTCTCTCTCTCTCTCTCTCTCTCTCTCTCTCTCTTTCTCTCCTCCAGAGCTCCACTCACTCTCTGTCAGGACGAGGGTACTCGGTAAGTGACATTTTCACGCTCTGCGGCTTTACGGCAGAATTACAGTATCCTCTCCTCCCGTTTATGGCCCCGGCAGCGGACATTTTAATTATGTTAAACAGAGAAATGGTGGAATCAGGAATATTAGGGACATCACTCTTGGGTGACTGACTGATTAAATGGTGGAAGGTGTCCCGTTGCACCTTGGGTAAATGAGCCTTTCTTTATATTTATGGCTATTTTATTTTCAGTGCTTGGGTAGTTTAAAGTGTCACTGACGATGTCTTCTTCTACAGTCTACTGTGGTCATTGGTTAGAGCTTGTCTGAAAGCCCTTGATAGATTTTTATTTGGTTTCCATTGAGACATGAGTACATGAACTCGTATCCTTCTGGTTACACAAATCGATTTTCGATTTTTGCAGTGTTGTCGCAAGGAGTGCACATTAATGTTAATATATTGTCATATAGAGTTGGATTTCATTCAGGTTAACTAATTTCAAGGCAAAGCAACAGGTTGATAAGAATCTTGCTCAGCGTGTTTGTTAAACTGTCAGCATGTTTACAGCTAGCCACTTGGCATTTGTAGATAATTTGCTCCCATGAGTACTTAGGTTTGCTACCACCAGTAACGCAAGAACACATAAAAGGCGACTTGCAATGCATTGAATTGCATAATTGTGTTAAGCAGGGGTTTTCAAACTGAGGGCTATAAATTGGTTCTAAGGGGCCCACAGAAAATTCGTAAATCACAATGATTTTTAAAAAAAAAATTTTATTCAATTTTGGTATTAGTAAATTGAACACACAATGAGATTAATCGATATTATTTCATTATATTATGGCATATATTTTCATATTTAGACATATATATTATATTAATTGTAAATGGGTTTTTCATTAGAGATGCATCGATGTATTGGCCGATATCGGCCAATAAAAGCAATTATTTTCACTGTCGGCCGTCGGCTGATGGTATAAAAACAGCCAATGATCAGGGAAGGTTATATCCTGTCAGTCAAAAGGGGGCAGAAAAAAAAAAAACGTGTTCAGACTGCAACTTGTACTGTGTGTGAAGAAAATCTCTCTTTTGAATTTAGGGCAAGTTAACGCGGCAGTAACACATTAACAGTTAATGAATAACACCATATGAATCACCCGTAGTTCGAACCAGGGTTGCCAGGTCCGCAGTTTTTCCCTACACCAAACATTATTTGTAGCACCTCTCCCATCCAATAATCACAAATAGCTTTGTGCTTTGTTACTTGGGATAAGAAACAAAGTCTCTGCTTTCAAATTCTGTCCATTTTATCACAAAATTTAAACAATGTTTTGACACTCATAAATGTGACGTGACAGATCGCTGTAGCTCCTCAGATCAAGCGGCAGCGCGGAGTGTGACTCATCTCTTCCACTTTAATACAAGTTATAGCACGAAAAAACATGCATGAACATCGAAAGGTATGTTGAAAGATACAGTACAACTTACCGGAATGTATCATGTCTCATGTAATTGTTTAATCAGTGTTTCAACCGTGGAGAGGTGTCAGTAAGACAGCTTGTTAACAATGTGTCACTTAATGTTGCATTTACCTCAGAAAAGTTATCCAATGTTCACAGTTTGTTAGTTAGCAATAAAAAAACACTAGGGAGGAGATTATTTACTGTTAATTATATATGTATGCTTGAATAAATTTGTCATGAAGACAAGTGTTAATGAAAACTACCTTATGTCAAATGAGATGCATACAAACATTGCAGTTTTTATTTGAGAGTTATTATATCTGAAAATAAATACCAGTTGAATATAATAGCTCTGTTGTAAATTTTAACCTTTAATGTTATAGTAATGTAACAAATTCCCTGTATTGTATAGTTTGCAGATTTTTTTTTTCCTTAAGAAAATCAAACTATCAGCATCGGCAGATATCATTGTGAATAATATAGGCAGAGAAATTTAGTATTGGTGCATCTCTAGTTTTTATACTTGAAAATATAGAGCTGTTTCATATTTGGGGGTCCTTGGAATCAAAAAGTTTTAAAACCCCTGGTTGAGTGTTTTTCTGGTCTTAGATGGTACACATTTTTTAATAGAATTAGGTTTAAATAGATAGTTAATCTCCAAGATCTTCCTTTTTTTGCTCAAGTTGAACAGTATGATGATGCATTCATAAGATTTTCATGTTTTATAATGATTGTGTTGTGTGTGGGAATGTTCAAGTTATCAGTATGTGAAGAGATATGCACGCACACACATTTTATTAGATGCTACGTCAATCACATTTTACCAACATAGGCTCATAATCTGCTTTTTAAACTTACTTTCCCACCTTTTATTCAGATACATTACATACATTACACAGAGAAATAACACCATCCTGAAATAAACAGTTTGTATGTGCTGTTCGTATGGATGAAAATAAGCTTTGGAAATTGCAGGGATTCATTGATTTACTGTTCTCATTCTAAAGATTATCATATCATACTTTATTCGAAAGTGCAGTATACACTTGACACTGGAGCGGAGAGGAAAAAAAAAGTGTTGTGTATACCCTTCTGAAATATTCAAAAGCAGCAGTGCATTTTATATGCTAAATTTCCGCAGGCATGTCAAGCAACATGTCACAGGATCGCTATTTATGCATGACAGAAAGCTCACTTTTCATCAGATGTTCAAATGTTTGTTTGTACACACACACACACACACACACACACACACACACACACACACACACACACACGCGCACACACACACGCTGACATTACCTGTCACCTAAGAATGTCAGGTAACGACTGCCGCTATGAGCTGCTAGGTTATTTATTTCATATGTTTTGTCAGTATGAGAGTTTAAAGGTTTCAGGACTCATTCTGTCATGCAGTCAGTACTCAACCTCTTTTATTGTTTGGCCATTTGCAAAGGGAAATAATTTTCTAGCTATTAGAAGGGTGAAAAGATTTGATTTATATGGATATGCATATATGATTATCACCAAGGCTGCATTTATTTAATCATAAATAAAGTAAAAACACACTAATAAAAATGTAATAATATTAAAAACGTATTTTATTCCTGTGATGGCAAAGATGGAAACCATTTACAATACAATATTTTAACAGATTTTTATTTTAGGGTTCTTTGATGAATAGAAAGTAAAGAACTTTCTTTTGTAACAATGGAAAACATTTGACTCACTTTTGATTAATTTCATGCATCCTTGCTGAAGAGTATTAATTAATTTAATAAAATATATAAAAACATACTGCATACCCCATACTTTTGAAAGTGTAAATATATAAAATAACATTTTGAATCCCTAGACAGCTGCTTATATTGCCTGTATTGATTTTAATTGATAGTAGTTTTTGAGTTCAGAACTTGTAAAAACAGCTTTCTGAATTTTGACTGCAATCATTTAGCATGACGATAGCTCTATGAAGACCTTCACCAGAGTAAAATGTTGGTTTAATATTTTTTTTTTTTTTACATTATTTATCTCCTCTAGACAGCAAGAGACTCAACTTAGTCATGTTTCTTTTCTCTCTCTCTTTTTTTTTTTTGTTTTCCTGATTGGAAAGTAGAGCATGTTAAACTCATGTTGCCTTATGGCAACATTGTGGCATGGCAATGAAAAGAAAAAAGAAAGCCTCTCTGTAAAAGGCCTGTAGCGGCTGTAAGCCTCGACTGTCATATCAGTTTAGGCAGAGAGAAAATGTGACCGAAGAGCCACGGACCTTGTCCTCCTCTTTTACATGATGTTGTGAGTGAGATAAAAGAAGAAAAAAAACAACAACAAAAAACAGAGATGGTAGTGTAGAAAGGAAAGAAAAAGGCAGAATATGGCAGGGTGTTTCACTTTGACACTGTAGTTCCATCAAATCTGGTTATGTGTAGTCAGGCCCTTTGGCCCTTCGCTCTGTGTGTGTGTGTACTCATGAGATTAACAAAGAACCAAGTGCTCCAGGCACAAGTTTGTGTGTGTGTGTGTTCTTGTTTATGTGCATGAGTCTCTTATCTTCCAGAATTCAAGGCACAGTGTTACGGTCAGGGGCCCCTAGGGCCACTCCGACACTTCACGTTGTGTTCGTAATCATCTGCTAGGAGTGAAAGTGCTAAAGGCTAATGCATTGACAGAGAGGGAGAGATATGTCAAGAGAATGATGGAGGGAGATGCAGCCTTCCAGCTGGATAAGTTGGCCACCACCTGGAAAGTTGTGAGTTCGGCCCCCAGTGGTAACAGCTTATTGACGCCTATTATAAACGGATAGTTTCGACTCTGAATTTGGATTGTATGAGCCATATTAAATCCATTGATAGATGTATACCTGTTGACACATGTTCCAAGTTTCTACATTGTTTAGCAAATGTTGCATTCAAGTCCTGTTTTGGAAAGTTTGGATTTATGAGTTGAATACACATGATTTGTAATTACCATTTGGAATCTTCGGATTTTCGTTATGTTGGTTATAGGCTTATGGTGAAAACAATACATTTGTTACAGTATTTATTAATCTTTGTTAATAAAAATACAGTCATTCATAGTCTGTTAGTCTGCATTAACTAATGTTAACAAATACTGTACAACTTTTTTAACCATAACCGGCCAGTGTTCAAAACTATCTCCTTACCTTAGCCCAATTCACAACAGTAAGCTTGTAATAATGTTTCCTAATCCGGATGGTACTGGTGGGATTCAACGGGAAATTCGAGCATGCAGCCGTTCATTACGTCACTTCTGTTTACATAGAGAAGGAGTCCCAGCTAGCAGGTTATATGGCATGTGTGGCAGATCATTTATAGCCTTTTCTCACAGCGGCTGCAACAATTAAACTTATCATTTTGATGGTGGATTGTAATCCAGAAAGGTCCAAATGACAATCATCAGTGACAACTTACCTGTAGTCAAAAGCAAAACACTTTGGACTGCAGAGTGGCTACAGAAATGTAAATCTACAGGTAACGCTAATATACACTAAATACACAGTCACGCAATGCTGATGTTGTTAACATTAACAATTTGAGAACAAACTATAACAATAATAATAATTTGCATGGATTGACGTGATCTGAGCTAAGCAATCGTTAGATTTAATCACGATTGGTAGCGCGATTTAATTGCTTTTTTTCCTCAGTTGGTCAGAACAAAAGTAGCAAACGTTACTTACTTCTTCAGATGACATTTTCCGGTGAAAATGCTTATTTTGGTCATACTTCCAAGACGAAGAATCTGTGATTCTGAAGTACAGTATCCGCACCGATGTGGTGATTGACAGCAAACATTAGATTCATCCACGCTGAGGAGCCGTGCCGATGCACAACCCACGTAAAGATGATAATTCCGCAAATAACTGCAATTGCAGGTTTCAAACCGAGATGGCGACAAAGAGGCAAAACTTACAGACTGCACCTTTAACTCGTGTACACTGATGAAACCTTATTGTAAAGTGGTACCCACATAACTCACATTTTGCTCTTCATTTTGTTGCAGTAATGCTAAAAAGCCATATTTGTCAGTAAGTAAAAGGAAATATGAATTTTTTACATGTTGTTTTTAACCAAGATCACTTAAATGCAAATCACAATGTAATAAAAATTGTGTGGTTGTAAATACAAACATCCTTGGAGGACAGCAAATTAACTGTTGTTTATTCTGATATATTGTATTTTTTTTATACCACAACATATATGTAATAGTTTATGCAATTTAAATGTTATACTATACTAACATATTTATAGGAATATAATAAAACTGTTCAATTTATTTTCATTATTATTATTATTATTAATGTAAAATGATAAAAGACAACAATGTTCAATTCATTATTATTATTATTATTGTCAGTAGCAGTAGTATTAATAATAATAATAATAATAATAATAATTTATTGAACATTGGTCATATTTTGTTTGTCATGCTGCCAGAGGGGCCTGATAACATCTCTTGCCTTTGGTAAAAACACTAATGCACAGCATCAAGTGTCTTATCTCTTTATTTTACTACCTCTAGCAGGGTAAGCTTGTTTTGAACAGGTGCTCTGTAGACAATCTGACCCCTCGTTCCATCTGAAAATTGATGCGTGCTGCTGTTCACACAAGATTAGAGCCAGTGTCACGATTGCAAATATTGCCGGTACTTAACTGAGACATACAACGTGTGCTTAGGGAGCACCTGCATGATTATCATGAATCAAGGGTGCTACAAAAGACTCCTGACACCGATATGAACCAAAATGACAAATAAAGATGGCCTCCATCTTCTTGTCATGGATCAAACGCCTCCATTCTGCAACATACGCCCACCGGTTTTCAGATCACAGCACCTGCGGGCTGTAACACCACCTACATAGAGAACGTGGGGAGCAGCACAACCTTGGGCAAAGTAACCTCTGTTACAAGCCATTTATCGGTGAGAGTGCTATCTGGTTTCTGATGTGGGCTAGACTGATTCTATCAGCATTAAATATTCTTTTTGGAGTTGCTTGATGTGTTGGTGCTGATTAGAGAAAGGGTAAGGTGTTTTGAATCTGATGAATACAGAATGATAGTCTTGAATTTATGTACAGACCCGGCAGGAAAAAGTAAAGCGAGAAAGGCCATTTTTACCATGGTTAGAGAACATTGTTGAACATTTAGAAAACAGCATATTTACACTGTAAAAAAAAAACAGTGTAAAATAATATAAATAAAGCTTTTATTAATATTATAGTAAAACCAGTCTTTATTAAATATGCTTCAGGATGCAGACTTTTACATCAGGCAAAGTGTTAATTTTCCAAAGTCAAAGTAATATATATATATATATATATATATATATATATATATATAATATATACAAGTAATATATATATACAAGTAATATATATATATATATATATATATATATATATATATGTGTGTGTGTGTGTGTGTTTGGTTATATTATGTTTTGTATTTTATTATTTGCATCGAGTAATTTAAAAAAAATAATAATAATAATACTTTTTTTCACCTGTAAGAACAGACCTACAAGCCTGTTACCCTTTTTCATAACTGGTTTACGGATATTTTCTCCATGTCAGCCCTCTGGTGCATTTGAACAAGATGCACTGGGGTTAAAGATTGATGCTCTGACAATATCCTGTGTGTGTGTGCTTGTCTGAGGGGTGTGTTTCTGTGTGAAAGCCATATTTGTTTATCGCTGTGTGCGGCCCGCTGCATAGCCCGGTCCTGTTTCTCCCCTCTTACCGGGGAAACTGGGCTGTTGCTGCTAGCAACAGATAAAAAGTGCTGTTAACCTCAGCAGGGTTTCAACACATCAGTCACATGGGGAGATAAAGGTAGAAGCTTCGAGGCCACACACACACACACACACACACACACACACACACACACACACACACACACACACACACACACACACACACACACACACACACACACACACACACACACACACACACACACACACACACACACACACACACACACACACACACACACACACACACACACACACAGAGAGACAGAAAGAGGATTTTGGTCCCTTCATGGGAGCCGGGATGAAACACACACTTGCATAGTCCAGTAGCTAAACATAAAGGCGGTTCTGAGATGTAGCGACTCAATGGAAACCGAAAATATTTTTCACAGACCACATGACGTACTGTTAAAGCAGTGATGAAGGCTTTTCTCTTTGAATAGTGATGAATGGTAACTTCATTTTCACCTTGGATTGCTTTTCTTTTCCACTGGAGATGGACCCTCTTTTCTGTCTCGCAAACATTGCGGTCGGCTTAAAAGTGGGAGAATGGAAAGGAAATGTGAGCATAGTTCAGATGTTGGGAATTAACTGCTAATTGCTTCTCCTGTTTAAGCTTTTTGCACTTAATGCTGTTTAGTCTTTAATTATTCATGGCTGTGTGGTCCGGCATGCTTTCTGAATTAAGCTCTACAAATGAAAATATGCCTGCAATGACTGTCCCAAGGCCTGACTTATTATGCAGCTCACGGATGTAAGTTAATACATATTCTAAAGCTTGTTTCTTCAGCTCGTTTCAAAACAACTTAGGCTTTCCATTATGACATTATAAATTAATATATTATTTAGAAGGAATGTTGAAAAACATGTCTTTAGTTTTGTTCAAATCCAGCCTGTGTTCAAGTCTCGGCAAGAATGTGACCCTCTTCACCTTTCTTTCATTGTATTAGTATTAATGTTGTCTGTTGCCTTTCATTCCTTAATTTTTTATGGTGCTTGCCAAAGAAGCATCAGCATTATTATTATATTATAGTGCCTGTATTATAGTGATTTCAACAAACTCCTACATTTACATTACATTTGGCAGCAGCTTTAAATCAAAGTGACTTAAAGTCCATCCAAGGTTTACATTTATCCGTCTGTGTTTTCTTTGGGGATCAGACTTATGAACTTGGTGTTGCTTTCACAACGCTCTACTTGTTCAGATTTTCTGGCAGATGATAAAATGAGAGAAAAAACCTTATGTTCTCACATTAGAGGAGGGATATAAGCCATATAAAGGTCAGAATTTGTTTTTAACCCTTTCAACCCAATCACCAACATAGCAAAGCCATTCCTACCTAGACTCTCAACCAACCATATAAAATAAAAAGTCTCATATAAAAAGCTAGCTAGATTTCTCAGTAATGCTTTATTTACTTATTTTTACACATATTTTGCTTTGCAGATAATTAGGGTAGTTGAAAGTTAGAATTGTCTTGAAATTGTTTTAAAGTAAATCTTTTATAGAGCCTGGTCTCATTAGAAAGACGTACCTGTGGGAACATTTTCGCGAGTCGCAAAATACGTACCAATACATACATATCACTACAGTTTCAATGTGAAATGTCCGTTGAGTGGCACTAAAAGCATGTTAATTTTTTTTGCCGGAACAGATAAATGTGAATATGGTACGTTTTTATGACGTTGGTTTTTATACAAATCACCGCAGTTCTGATTTGAAATTTTGTCTGGTGAGTGGCGCTAAAAGTGTAATTCTCAATTATTTTTTTTTTAAATAACGTACCACCAACACTACATCTAAACCTATGATAGTGTTAACAAAAGCAAATGTGACATAATAAGCATCCGTAACTGTGCCGTTTTAGCTTGTTTTGATCTCTCATCTTTTAGCTCTTTTACCGTGACTTGTTTTCCCCCGGATTCGTACCTAAGGCTTCCTGAGCTACCGAGCAAGCTTATGTTAGAAAAGCGAAATATATGGAGCTGGTTAACTGATGCAAAGTCCAAAATATATTTGTTTACAAAATTGTGCACTTTGGTAAAAAGCGTTTTGTAGTCATAACATATTGTGCAAGAAGACATAAAACAAGTCTTTATTAATCCATAATCTGACCCTGTAATCATAACTGTGTATGAAAATGATTAAAAGCACGTGCTGTTTTACTGCCTCTAGTGTTCATTTCTGTTGGAAACTGCAGTCATACAGTGGGTACGGAAGGTATTCAGACCCTCTTAAATTTTCACTTTGTTATATTGCAGCCATTTGCTAAAATCATTTAAGTTCATTTTTTTTCCTCATTAATGTACACCCAGCACCCCATATTTACAGAAAAAACACAGAATTGTTGACATTTTTGCAGATTTATTAAAAAAGAAAAACTGAAATATCACATGGTCCTAAGTATTCAGACCCTTTGCTCAGTATTTAGTAGAAGCACTCCTTTGATATAATACAGCCATGAGTCTTTTTGGGAAAGATGCAACAAGTTTTTCACACCTGGATTTGGGGATCCTCTGCGTAAACGTTGGTGGACAGCCATTTTTAGGTCTCTCCAGAGATGCTCAATTGGGTTTAAGTCAGGGCTCTGGCTGGGCCATTCAAGAACAGTCACGGAGTTGTTGTGAAGCCACTCCTTCGTTATTTTAGCTGTGTGCTTAGGGTCATTGTCTTGTTGGAAGGTAAACCTTCGGCCCAGTCTGAGGTCCTGAGCACTCTGGAGAAGGTTTTCGTCCAGGATATCCCTGTACTTGGCCGCATTCATCTTTCCCTCGATTGCAACTAGTCGTCCTGTCCCTGCAGCTGAAAAACACCCCCACAGCATGATGCTGCCACCACCATGCTTCACTGTTGGGACTGTATTGGACAGGTGATGAGCAGTACCTGGTTTTCTCCACACATACCGCTTAGAATTAAGGCCAAAAAGTTCTGTCTTCGTCTCATCAGACCAGAGAATCTTATTTCTCACCATCTTGGAGTCCTTCAGGTGTTTTTTAGCAAACTCCATGCAGGCTTTCATGTGTCTTGCACTGAGGAGAGGCTTCCGTCGGGCCACTCTGCCATAAAGCCCCGACTGGTGGAGGGCTGCAGTGATGGTTGACTTTCTACAACTTTCTCCCATCTCCCGATTGCATCTCTGGAGCTCAGCCACAGTGATCTTTGGGGTCTTCTTTACCTCTCTCACCAAGGCTCTTCTCCCCCGATAGCTCAGTTTGGCCGGACGGCCAGCTCTAGGAAGGGTTCCAAACGTCTTCCATTTAAGGATTATGGAGGCCACTGTGCTCTTAGGAACCTTAAGTGCAGCAGAAATTTTTTTGTAACCTTGGCCAGATCTGTGCCTTGCCACAATTCTGTCTCTGAGCTCTTCAGGCAGTTCCTTTGACCTCATGATTCTCATTTGCTCTGACATGCACTGTGAGCTGTAAGGTCTTATATAGACAGGTGTGTGGCTTTCCTAATCAAGTCCAGTAAACACAGCTGGACTCAAGTGAAGGTATAGAACCATCTCAAGGATGATCAGAAGAAATGGACAGCACCTGAGTTAAATATGAGTGTCTGAATACTTAGGACCATGTGATATTTCAGTTTTTCTTTTTTAATAAATCTGCAAAAATGTCAACAATTCTGTGTTTTTCTGTCAATATGGGGTGCTGTGTGTACATTAATAAGGGAAAAAATTAACTGAAATGATTTTAGCGAATGGCTGCAATATAACAAAGAGTGAAAAATTTAAGGGGGTCTGAATACTTTCCGTACCCACTGTATGTACGTATTTTTGAGACTCGCGAAAACGTTCCCACAGGTACGTTTTTCCATTAGACCAGGTTGGTTTTATATGTGCACTGCTGTTCAAAAGTTTGAAGTTGGTAAGATTTGTAGAGGTTTTGGAATAAATATTTTATCCTCACAAAGGCTACATTAATTTGATCAAATTAATACTGTTCTTTTGAACTTTCTATTCATCAAAGTATCTTGAAAAAAAATGTATCACTGTTTCCTCAAAAATATTAAGCAGCACAACTGTTTTCAACATTGTTAATGTTATTTATTAAATACAATTTTTTTTAAGTATTAAACACCTTGAAGACCGTTCAAGTGTAAGAATATTTCACATTATTAATACAATATATTATTAATATTGTGAAATGCTCTTGCAATTACTGTTTAATTGTTATATTAAAATATATTATCAATGTTGAAAACTGTTGTGCTGCTTAATATTTTTGACACATTTTTTATGGATGCATTGATATGGATGCATATTACCCTTCCTTCGGATGAGACGTTAAACCGAGGTCCTGACTTTCTGTGGTCGTTAAAAATCCCGGCCAAATTTGCCCATTGGCCTCTGTCCATCATGGCCTCCTAATCATCCCATATACTGATTGGCTTCATCACTCTGTCTCCTCTCCACCAATCAGCTGGTGTGTGGTGGGCGTTCTGGCGCAATATGGCTGCTGTCGCATCATCCAGGTGGATGCTGCACATTGGTGGTGGCTGAGGAGATCCCCCCTTCCAAATGTAAAGCGTTTGAGTACCCAGAAAAGCGCTATATAAATGTAAGGAATTATTATTATTATTATAAATAGAAAGTTCAAAAGAACAGCATTTATTTGAGGATTGAAATCTTTTGTAATATTATAAATGTCTATACTGACACTATTGATCACTTTAATGCATCCTTTCCGAATTAAAGTATTAAAAAAAAAAAAAAAAATCATTGCAGCATGTAGGGGCAGTTGTAGCCTAACGGTTAGACAGTCAGACCGGTAACCCGAAGGTTGCGGGTTTGAATCTCAATACCTGTTAGGTTAAATAACTGATATACCCTTAAGCAAGGCACCTAACCCCCAATCGCTCCCCAGGTACCACAGCAAAAATGGTTGCCCACTGCTCCGGGTGTACTTTCAGTCATACCTGTCAACACTCCAGTTTTTCCCGGGAGTCTCCCGTATTTCACACCCATCACCTGCCGCCCTCCCGTTTTGTTATTTCTCGCAGGAAACTCCCGTAATTTGTATGGCCCTACCTCGTTATATGAATAATCACATCAATACATTATTCCAAGGTTGTCCAGTTGCCAGATCTTGTATGAAACGCATCCTACTCACACAATAGATACATCATACAATTTTGAACACATTTGTGACCTCAACCTGGCAACCTACAACTCGGTTGTAATAATGAATTAACAATAATTCTTATTAATAATTATGTATTGTGTATTTACTTGTGTGTATTTAACTTGCCTCTGACCCGCCCCAAACCCAACCCCCATCTGCCAAATTCTGAGTATGGGTTACCATACTTGGCCTTCGCGTATTACTTTCTTTCATTCAAAATTTAAAAAAACTGTAAAAAATATTATTTTTGTGTTTAAGTAGAGAAGGCTTGAGAAGGCTTCAAAAGGCGTATTACTCTCTTGGTCCCTTTGTCTTATTATTCCTACTGTAGTAATAGTGTCTTTTGTCTGTCATTTTCTAATTTAAAATGGCCTGTCATTTATGTATCAGTGATATAATTGGCCACTTTAACAATAATCATTAAACCAAATCAGTGCATTTATTTATTTATTTTATTGCCTGCAAATTGTTCGTCAGGACATCCTACCCTCTCACATTCCAGCAATAGCGCCAGCTCGTGCACAAACAGTGACGAATGTAAATTGCTGTGCTATGTTATATGTGCTATTGCTCAATCAGGCCTTAATTACATGTTGCCTTTGCCTCAAAAAGCATTTAACAGAGACTTGAATGCCTTAATGAGGAGCGTAATGAACACTCAGGATGTTTGGTTGTTCGCTTGCATAGCACCGGCATTTTTATAGACTGTTATAAAATACCATTTGCATCAGCAAATTACAATGGCTCGATATCATTATCCAAAGACGACCCGATCATAAATTAAACCTCCAATTACAAACATCTATCTGTTGGGAGAGAAAATGAGCGGTGTGGTTTTTATTCATTCTGAGAGAGAGATGAGGGATGCCAAGCACCTTTGTAGATTATTCTCAGTGGAGGCATTTATTCACTTTATTGTTTGGCTGCTAGCTCAGTCTCCTGACTGAAATGGGAAGCTACATTAAAAGCTCATTAAGGCCTGTGCGCTGCAGCGAGACTGAGGGATCCTTGACTTGTCCACTTTGCTCCGATGCTGGACTTCCTTTTTTTGCAGATAGACATGGTTTTGGTAGATAACGGAGAGTTTAGAGCAGGGGTGTCAAACATACGGCCCGCGGGCCGAATGCGGCTCACAAATCCGACACATGGGATGATTTGAACTATAATAAAATACAATAAAAAATAGAGATGCACTAGTCCACTGTTCATAAATCCAAACGTTTTTTAGTTTTATTTTTGGTCAGTCTTTATTCCGGGCTGGCAAACAAGGTGCTTTGTAATAATTTACCAAAATTTCATTTGTGTGGAAATATTTACGATGTCTGTAAATAGGACGTCAACACAGGCACACGCTGAATACGGACACAAAGAGGAGAATAGACACGCCAGCAGAGAAAATACTGTACCGTGCACAAGCTCACTGTTCGCGAAAAATAGGAAGAATAATATAAATATTGACTTGGGGTTGATATGAATGAATCTCTGAAGGGAACTGTCTTCAGAAAAGTTTTGATGGCTTTTCCTTTTATCTCCATATAAAGTAGTAGCCTATCGAGCGCTGCTTTGTGTATAGCGGTAACTTGGAAACGCTGTATCACTGCTGTTCCATAAGCGCCACCTGCTGTCAGAGAGTGAATTTTCATTTTCATTCAGTCCGTCAGCTGATTGTGTTTTCTGCAATTGTCTTATGTAGCGTCATTTCAGAAAGCTAAAGTCAGACCATGCTGTTTTTGCTGTTAATCTTTAAATTAGACAATAATTTAAATTAAAAACAACTGCTCATGCTCATGTCCATAACATTTTTGTTGGAATGGACTATATGCACGGTTACTTCCTGGTTGTCGTTAAGACAGCTCAGGCATTTCCGGTGAACTGTTAGCTGTTCATTCTGTAGTCGCTGTACATCGACACAAAACCATCAATGGTTGACTTTTTAATGTTGTATTCATATTTTAATGCAGTTATCACATGTACCTAATTTTCCAATAAACCAGTTTTATTGATTGCAATAAAGACGAAGCTATTGGGACCGTTTAAACACGCACACGCAATTGTTATTTTTAATGTGATGACCACAAACATTATTTGTTCATCCTTCTGAGATCGTCCCCATTGTAAAACCGAACGTTTCAAAATGTAGGAAATTCAACATTTGATAGAAAACACTTATTTAAAAATAAAAAAGACAATAATTACCACTTTAACCAGCAGGTGGTGGCAGAGTATTTATTTGCGCATATCAGCAATTCCCTTTAATCGTTATATATAAAAGTATGAAATACTCAAAAAATCTTAAGAAAAACAATTTTCTTGTGATTCATGACAGAAAGTTCATAATCTTTATAATCACAGCAGCTGTCAGTCAGTGCAGCGCAAGATCAATGATTTCAGCACATTTGTAAAAACACATTTTATTCAATTAATCTAACTAAAGCGCACAATAAATATTTAATTTTTGAAGCTTTTTTTCAAATAAAAGTGAAAACTGATGGTCGAATTGAATTTAGCCAAAGAGGAACACTGAGGTACGTCTTTATTTTATTTTTTTTTATGACATCTTACGTTTGAATAACTAAATCAATGCTATGCCTGACTATTTAAGTGACTATATTCTGATTATAAACTAAGTATCACACTACTGATGCTCAACACACCAGCAAATGACATCTCACCGGAAGTTTTGGAAAAAACTTGGAATTTGCCATGAAAAATCAAAATAGGTGCATCACTAATAAAAAGAATATAAAAAACACTTTTTTTTTTTTTTGTTTGTTTTTGGTTATGGTTATGGTTGTTTTTTTGTTTTTTTTCCAATCCGGCCCTCAACCTAAAATGAGTTTGACACCCCAGGTCTAGAGATTATTATCGCTGTTATCAGGACATCCACAGAAGTCTTCCCATCTAGATAATGTGTGGTGTTCTCTTGTATTTATTTAAACAATAATGTGTAATAATAATAATAATAATAATGATAATAATAATGATGTATTCACTTAAATAATATATTTAATAATTGTTTTTTTTATTAGGGTACAATGTGTCTCTTAATCTAGCTAACTGTTCTTTATTTTAAAAATATTTTTATAATAATAATAATTATATATTATATAATATTGGTGTGTGTGTGTGTGTGTGTGTGTGTATATATATATATATATATATATATATATATATGTATATGTATATGTGTATGTGTGTGTGTGTGTGTTCATTAAAATATGGCAGTTTTTCACATAAAATGTAATGATTTTATGAACATTTGAAAAGTGTATCTAAGCTAAAGTCTTTAGAATGAGATTAGAATGTTTCTTGTTAATTTAATTGAATTTATTTTTTTATTTAAAAAGTAAAATATTCATATTTTCTTTAATGATTCAATAGCAATTAACACAATACAGCTTAGATTTAATGTGAGGTAAGTTGTCAGTGGGTCATTTTATTTTCTGAGAAATCATATTATGGCACTGTGTCCTAGAGGAAAACTGAAGTGGCTCAACTTACCCCACTCTCCTCTAGAGTCTTCTCTCCACACAGGTTTGTGTGATGCTTTGTAAATACGGAAGGATGTAGTTGTACAGATTCAGACTGGTCTCTTGATATGAAATGGGTGGAGAGTTGAATTGGAAGAGAAGTATAACTGCCTCTCAGCAGTCCTTTTCATTTTCACACCTCTTCTCAACACCCATCCTACTTTTCTCTCCTTTCCTCCTCTTCCTCCTCATCCCCCTGTGTTCAGTCGCTCCGTGGAGCTCCCCTGCACCGTGGTGTGATTACACAGGAAAGGGAGCTCTATAAATCATGTGGATTTATAGCACTACAGTTAATAACGCAGCTGTGGGCGTATAACATGGTTCTCTCAGGTGTCTTAAACGCCCGGCGCCCAGAACACGTCAGCTCTCTGACCAGCCCACAGGGAATCGCAGCACATTAAAGCTGGCTCATTATCAGAGCAGAACCACCATTTAACATTGAACTCCCTTATCATTTTAACATTGACTCAACCTCATCCATTAGTCAGGATATGGGCAGACAAAGACTGCGTTTTTTATTACTGAACCCAATGGATATTTTGTTCTGTGTTCAATTACCTGAAATGCTTCTATATGTATGTTTAAATTCATACAGATGTGTTATCAGTGCTCATATGTGGTTGCTAACGTACTGCAGTAATTCAGACTTTATTTGCATATGGATAGATATTGTTCTAATTATTTACGTTTTCTTGGCTTCAAAATGTGTGCCAAAAATGAGAGGAAACCAAGCCATGTCTTAGAGCAGTAGTTCTCAACCCAGGAGCCCTCTGCAAACTTCCAAGTAGGAAACACAATATGACTTAGAGTATTATCATTTAATTAAATAAAGAAAAAGAATCTAACTAAATTAAAATGTCATTTTCTTTTTCTTTTTTTTTTTCTTTTTTCTTTTTTATAAATTAATAATAATAATAATACATTTATTTATGTATTTATTCATTTGGGGTACAATGTGTACCTTAATCTAGCTGTTATTTATTTATTTACTTTTATTTTTTATATAATAATGTATGTATTTATTTGGTAATATAGTCAACTGTTAATTATTTATTTATTTAAATAATAATGTTTTATTATTACTACTACTATTACTACTACTACTACTAATAATAATAATAATAATAATTATAATAATTATAATTATTATTATTATTATTATTATGTATTTATTTATTTGGTATACAGTGTGAGCCCTAATCTAGGTAACTGTTTTTATTCATTTATTTATTTTTGTTTTTGTTTAATTTAATTTAATTTTAATTTACTTTATTTTTTAATAATTTTATTTTATATTATTTATTGTTTGTTTGTTTGTTTGTTTTTATTGAAGAACATAATATTGAATAACAGAATCGGCATCCTGAGTCTACACTGTCAACATTCCCAGTTTCTGTTAATAAAAAAGAAGCACCATCATAATTACAGCAGAAATGTTTTGGTCAATATGGATGGTCTTCAAATATTGTGTTGGATAATAGGGAGTCTTCAAGTCGAAAAGGTTGAGAATATGGTATCTGAGGGTGAATTGGAAGGTGGGCTCTTTTTTATATATATATATACTTGCACTAGTATAACCACTTAGCAACCCCATTGAATACCTTAGCAACCACATAGCAATGAGCTAAAAAGCACTGAGAATACCTTAGCAACCTCATAGCAACATCCTGACAACCGTTTGGAACCCTAGCATCATTGCAGTGAGTTTTATATGGGCAAGTACCACTGAATTGAAAGGAAAAAAAAAAAAAAAACTTATGCAGTACAATGTAAAGGTGCACTTATATTGTTTATGTTCTATGTTCCTTTATGACATCTCTGTTCTTTTCTTATGATCTCAGGCTGTCAGGCACTCTAGTTCTTGACACAATCTCAGAGGAAATACCTGTGCTGCTGTCTGGGTTGTGTTTCAGCCTGAGACCCATTGCCAAATCTCAGCATGAGGGGTGGAACAAAAGCTTTCTGAACAAAAATGCTTCAGGCATTGAACAGACCTCCTCTACTGTGAGACAAAAGACCCGCAGGCCTTACAGAACCCTGAGAGCCTCCCTGCCACCCAAACAAAGGCAGAAATTAAGCAGCGCTTGGAGCGATACGGCTCTTACACACAAGCTAAAATGTTTCTTTTATAGCTCTAGTGGGTTTCAACATGGCGTCTCTCCTAAGAGCGAGAAGAGAGCTCTGCCTCTTGCCTTTTGTCAGGGCTACAGGGAGGGAAGTTGAGTTTTTTTATCAACTTTTTTTTTTTTTTTTTTTTCTTCTCTTCTCCCTTTCCTTGCTACCTGAGATTTTAACACTTCCTATAACACTTTCTGTGTTAGTTTTATTAAGAACGCTGAAGTTTCGGGTTTGTTTCCCTCTAAAGGTGTAATAATGATTCCCCCCCCCTAACTTTTCAGGAGCGTTTATGTTCATGCCAGGATTATTGTATTGTCTTGAGACTTCTGGATATGTCCAGCTGCACAATGTTTTACATCTAAATAATGTGCAATTACTGCTTAGTAATTAGCTTTAAAGCAGTGGTTGTTGACTGGCATAGCAAACGTAAGTAATACTTTTATTTAGCAAAGACACATTTATATTGATCAAAAGACCACAAAGACATTTATACAATTTTTATTTTTCAAATAATCACTGTTCTTTTTAACTTTTTTTAAAAACTGTATTTTAACAAAAACTGTATCACAGTTCATAATGAACTGCTGAAAATTATTCTTTGCCATCAAAGGAATAAATACATCTAAAAATATATTAAAATAGAAAACAGTTATTTTAAATTACAGTAAAAATTTAAAATGTTACTGTTTTACAGTATTTTTGATCAAATAAATGCAGCCTTGGTGAGCATAAGAGGCTTCTTTCAAAAACATGAAAAAAAAAAAACGTTGGTGTATAATAAAGGGTAAACAGGTACTCAAACTTTTGAAAGGTTATGAAAGTCTTAAAAAAAAAAAAAAAAAAAAAAAAAAAAAAAAAAAAGATTTCTGTCATGGTCTTTCCGTATATGTATTTTGCTTCCTCCTCACAACTTAGTTTCACTATGTGTCATGCATGAGGTGTGTAAGATCACACTCTTCCTACTCAGCCATTAAACATAGCAGTCACCAGTGAATTTATGCACCGGCCGCTCTAAATGAGCTCGAACACGGCATGGAAAAAGACAGAAACGGAAAGTGAGAGAAAGAAAAGATTAAATATAAGCTGAACTTTTTTTGTGGTTTTAACACTAGCACTGTTCACTCACACCTCACCTCTTCTGTGGCTTTGCTTCAGGCTAACAGTTGCACCCCCAGTAGGTACAACCCAGATTTCCTGTAGCAAAGCGAGCATGTTTATCTGCTCTTAGGTGTCTCTGTACAAACTCATATAACACCTTCTACATCTTCGCTCGTACTAACCTTCAGTTTCGAGCTCCACTGTCATCTCCACCCATTGGTCAGCAAGAGGTCTGGCATGTCCCAGACTGGTCTTTGCTACGTGCCTTCTTCCATGCCCGTTAGATCTCCTAGATTGTGGAGGCGTTTGAGTGTTTACGGAAAAGGAGGTTATCATATCCCCATGTTGAATGGTTACATCGGCTCGTCCCCAAAGAAGACCAGTTACAGACACTTAAGGTTTTGTCATTTGTTTTGAGCAATAGCTAGTAGTTGTATATTGTACAAGTGATGTAAACTTCCCATTAGCTTGTGTGTGTTTGTGTAGACTGAAAGAATTATCATTGCTTATATATTTATTTTGAATTTCAGAAAGCCTTAGTATTGGGCTTGTTCCTTTTTTTGCTTGAATGACATCAGTTGGTGGACATGATGATCATGATTTGAGAATGATCCAATCAGAATCTTGTGCTTCAATGGAAGTGAGATTATTTGACCATCTGAACAAAGGAGTTTACATGATCAGCGTATTGGTTGATTAGCGACCTATAGAATTCTTAATCTTAAATATTTTTAGAATCTTAAATATTTGTTTTATTCTTTTGATTGTGATTTTCTTGTGATTGTAATTGTTTCGTTTGATTGTGACTTTTTTTTATTTTTTTTTTTAACTTTTTATTTTTTTAACTCTTGCAAAAGGCTTCCATAGGCCCCACCCCACTTATATAATTATGCATAATATAATTTTTTTATATATATAATTTATAAATATAATTTACCAATATAATTGGATTGAACTAGCTATCATGAGTGTTAAAGTCACCATGAAAACAAAATTGACAATTCTTATTTTTTATGGAATATTGCGATGATTATTATAAATTACTTATCTAGGCACATCATTATTTTTATTTTTATTTTTTTTTTAAAAGAAAAGACCATTGCAAATCCTATTTCATGCCAACTTTAAATACATGGGTCATTTGAATTTTTAAAAGTGTAAAAAAAAATTATATAATTAATTTAGTTTTATTAAGTGTTAACAATGAGTTTGTGGTTTTTATAATGAATTAACACAGCCTTTGTCATTTTTTTTTTTTTTTTTACAAGATGGACAAAATTTGTCACTAAAAAAGACATTCGGTTTAACCAAAATTTCGGTTTTACTGAATGACACTTTTGGTTATACCGAATGACGATATTTTTAAACAATGCTAACAGGCTGATATCTAGCTAGCTAGCTAAGGACAATTAAACATTTTATATTTAGTACAAGTTTTTAAAATATTACAACATGTTTTATAGAAGTTGTACCTAATGACCTGATGTTTCGGGACATGCAAATGTGCAAGTGAAAACATGAATGTTTCAGATGGTTAAAAGAGAGTTAGTTACTTGGCTTCACAACCATGTGGTCTGGTCCTTGCAGGTGTCTGAATGATGTCACATCCTGTCACATGATACTGACTACATGATTTGATCCAAAATGTTCCCTTTATACTGGTTACTCCGAATGACATCAATGAAATTTATTTTTCCGGACATTTTCTTATAACAAAGCAACGACTTCTACACATAATTTTGCACTGTTAATATATGATGTTATAAAATCATGCCAAGAATAAAAAATACATACATTTAGTACTTTTTAAGATATTTTAATCACAAATAAAATGTCTGTATTGGCCTTTGGATGGTTAAACCGAATGACCTTTTGACACTTAAAAATCTTTAAAATACTTTTATATGTAACAAAATATAATTCAAACCTTTCAATAAAAGAGATCTAGTTGTACTACTTTACATATCTTTGTTTTTTTTTATTATTATTATTATTATTATTATTATTAAGTCCTTTGGACAAAAAAAATGACCCGTCACGTCATTAACCCACATAAGAATTTTTAAAAAATAATTTATTGATTTTAATATCGATTTGCATGATTTAACAGTTAAAATGTAGATACCAAACATGTCCACATGGTTTTTTGCAGCTCAGTGACCATACTAACTCCCCCCTGCTATGTTATTAATACAATCTGAGGTTCCTCTCTGTGCGGAAGTGGCCAGATCATAATGAAGCCCACTATGCAGCAGGACTCCTATAGCTAAAGCTGCTCCTCTCAGAGGGAGGCCCTCCATATAGAGGTTAAACCTGGCCTAAGTACCTCTTACCTGGCTTATCAACGACATTGCAGTTTCACGATTCTAAGGAGATCAAACGGTGTCACAAATGCAACCAGACCAATTTGGAAATTGATAGTCCGTACATAACGGAGTTATTGGTCTCCAATTACTACTGGCCCAGTGTCACAGAATGAGGGCCAATCAGGTGTTTCGCCATGCTCTCAGAGTCAATAGTGGAGCATCCTGGCTTAGCCTCACATTCATTACACCAGCCAGATGGGCTGAGAATTAGATTCCAACTCCCCCCACAGAGAGAGATAGGTAGGAGGAGATGGGAGAGAATGGGGATGGAGAGGAAAAATAATGGTTTTTGTTTTCATTTACATTGCAAGTTATTACATTTTAATGTAACACCTCTGGGACCTGGGAGCATTAAATGGCTGTTGTTGAGTAATGGAGTCTAACTGCCAGTGAATGCGGAGGGAGAAATGAAATTAGCGAGCACAGCAATTTGGCACAGTGATTATGGGCTCCGCCGAGGCACTTCCTGGTGATTTAAGAATGCTAACATTTAAGCACGTCAGATCTCATTATTCTTCAAGGTTAAATCGAGCTCGTTCCAAGGGGATCCAGCAGCAAGATGGGAAATAACTTCTGTTTTTCTTTTTTTTCCCTCTCTCTTTTGCTGCATTTTTGCACCTTTTCTGCATTTGTTTCAAGCTAAAGTGTATCATTTCTGTGTTAATGGCTGGAATTGCGAAAATAATGATTGTTTTCAAACAGTTTTTGAACACTGCCATTGGTTGAACAAACAGATAGCCCCACCCCAAACACAGACTGAAAGCACATTATTTTTGTGGAAAATAATGTTCTGTTTAATCTTGTTTTTTCTTTTAACAATCATAGTCCTTACCTTATTCATTAAAGATCTGTTTGGGTTTTATGGTTTTTGTAATCTATCGTGAGATCTCAGACTGCATGTACAGCAAAGCGTTTTCTTTTTTTTTTCTTATTTACTTTCAAAGGTGCAATTTTCTTCCATGCACTTGCTAGCACAGCATCTTTTGTCCTCTGTACATTCTCTGCTATACACATCTGCCTTTATCTGATTGTGCACCACAACAATGCTTTATGCTCTTCCTCAAGCCAAACAGAAAGTGAAAGGCCATAACAAAACAGAAGCGTTTTTTCCATTATAGTGCGTCAAATCCTTTTAAAGGTGTTTACCCACTAGGCGTTTTGTCACCCTGTTACCGAGGGGCTCAGCTGGAAGAGCGAGTCGTCGTGGGGATAATAAAGGAGTTTAGAGCAGCGAGAATGCAAATGCACTTACTGTAACTCACTGTGATCAATTCCCAGTGCCGCTCCGCCAACCAGACAGATGGTCTCTGCTTTTATCTCCATCCATTCAAGGCTGCAGAAATCAAAACAGAGCATTTGTTTTCAGAGCAGAGAGAATGTTTCTATTGTTTTCTCTAGGGAGAGTGAGGTCGAGAATTGTACTTAAGGGAATGAGACGTGTGTTTTGTTTTTTCTTGAAGTGAAAAACTGTAAATAAATTTTCGTTAGTCAGATGTTGGCATTGTAGCATGATGAATCACTGTAACTGCAATGAATGGGAATCTGCACTTGTTAAAGCTAAGTGTGTGTAATGTTTTTTGTGTGTGTGTGTGTGCTGTAAATGTTTTAAAATTCTTAATATGCATATTTGACATATTTGTAATACCTGGAGAAAGCTGTTAGCATTACCATTCATCTCTACGGTAGTTGCTAGGCTAGGAACCCTTGCCATTTTTTTTTTTAATCAATCCATGTCTGTATCCGAAACTGAATAATTCCTTACTATATATTAGGAGAAAAACAGTATGTGAAAAGAGTAGTATGTCAGAATTCAGTTTTCATAAATCAATAGGTTGAAAAGTACCCAGGTGACTTACTACTTCTGGCAAGATCCCATTAGGCCACGGAAATGGATTTATGAATGGTAGTGAAGTGATGCAACTGACGCTTGTAGGTCACATGACAATTACAACATCATGGATGTAGTACTGGATTACATTCATACTACGCACATTCATACTATATAGAACATACTTTTTTGATGGTTGCGAAGTAATTACCTATTCAAAACATATGTTGTAAAAAAAAAAGAAAAAAAAGATGGACATGTCCTTGCTTTTTTATTATATATATATATATATATATATATATATATATAATTTATTTTGGCTCATGTCCCTTTTGTTTACATGGAGAAGGTAGGGGTTTATGACCTATACTGCAGCCAGCCACCAGGGGGCGATCAAAATGTTTTGACTTCTCTTTTCAAGTCCACACACTTGATTCAAAAGAAGTAACTATTCAGAGTATGTGATTTCAGATGCAGACCAGATTGCAGAAAAATGACATTCTGACATGCTGACAAAGCTAACTAGCGACTGAAAAAAACTGAAAAATATGTTTATATTATTTCGATAGAATACATGGCAACTTTTAAATAGAGAAAGCTGCTTTTTGGGTCCAGATGGTGGTGTTACGACATCTATCAGCAAACCTGGACTATTTATTTGTCCGCAAAGTGGCAAAAAAAGAATTCACTTCTCACTATATAGTGGATCACACATCATAGCTCTCAAAACATTTCAAGTGTGTTTTACAAATACAGCTTTATTTAGTCTGCTGTGGTTTAAGCAGACATCACAAGCTGTGTTAGCTTCAAAACATGCAATTTTTAATTCGCTATTTAAGGGCAGCGCCTCTTTTACTACATCAAAAGTGTTGATAAAGACACATTGAATTGCTGTGAAGATTGCTATGCAACGCAAATAAAACATATTGACACCCAACCATATGTTGACATTGAAATGTGAAAGGTGTTGTTGTTTGGTTTTTATAATGCTTTTCAAAAGACGGTCCAGCAGAATTGTTGATAAAAACATGTTGATCTGCCTTTAAGATTGCCATGCAAGCAAAACCACTGACACCAAGCCACATTATGTTGACAGTGAAGTCTGAAAACCTCACAAACTTTTCAGCCTCTACATATGCCATAAAACCATTGCTTTTTTTTTTTTTTTTGCTTTTTTTTTATGAACGCACATCCACAATAACAACCACCAGTTAAAGGATAGTTGACTCCAAAAATGCAAATTTTGCCATTATTTTCTCACCCTCATGTTCTCAGTCAATAGATTAACAAAACTAGTCTGAATAAGTCATTCACAACTCACCCAGTTCTTAAGTTCAACGCAATGCCTGAATCATTCATGAATCATGTGCAGCAGTTAACAGTACCCTGGAGGGCAAGATGATCGGTGAGTAACTTCAATTTTGGTATGTTCCTCACACAAAGCTCTCATAAGACTTGGAAGACTTGGAATATTGCACATGAATCATATGGACTACTTTTATGGTATTATTAAAGTCAGCATGAAATGGGAAATCATCCTATCTATTTTCTAAATGCATTTTATTGATTTTATTGTGAACAGGGTTATTATAGTTAAAGGATTAGTTCACTTTCAAATAAAATTTTCCTGATAATTTACTCACCCCCATGTCATCCAAGATGTTCATGTCTTTCTTTCTTCAGTCGAAAATAAATTAAGGTTTTTGATGAAAACATTCCAGGATCGGTCATTTTCGAAAAAAATGTAAATGTATATGCTTTATATAAACAAATGATCGCCTTCCAAGTGCTTCCGCCAAAACAGTGTTTTCGTATTCTTCAAAAAGCTTACGCTGTATGTCCTACCCTATTCAACTTACGGAACGAACGCAGCGCCGGTTAAATTTTTTCCATAAGTAGAATATCTGTTGCTACTTCGGTTACAATGTGACTCGAAGATACTTTTGGAATCATTTTAAAGCTTTAGAGCTCCAGTTCAGCTTTGGTTTATGCATACAGTTGGATTCTCAGTGTTAACCAATGAAATGAGGTATTTGGCTGATTATTTTAAATCGCTTGTAAGATGCCTTGTTCCTTGTTAGATTTTGTATTTATTATTTTTTTAGCCTTCTAAAGCCCCTGACAGTCTCACAGCACTGAGAATTATCAATTTAAATTTGAATTACTTGCTCAACCAAACAAAAGCCCCATGTCCCTTATAGATCTCACATCTGTTCTGGAGTTTGTCGTGGCAAAGTCGATCCCTCTCCCACTAACGTGTGTTATCAAGACCAGAGGAACTGCTGCGTGGCTTGTCACGCTAAAGTGTCTATGACAGTACTGATGGAACTGCTCGGGCCCTGTGTGGCCAGTCAGGCTAATGCATCTGGAAGGAGGCTAAAGGCATGACAGAGACAGACTGAGAACAAGAGCATGAAAAAATCTGCAGGACCAGAGGCGATGTCTCACTGCCGAGATGTCCAAGAACGTTTCTGTATCCTTATAAAAAATCTAGTGAATCTGCTTTTAATGGTTCACCCAAAAATGAAAATTCTGGCATCATTTACTCTCGTGTCACTACAAATTTTCCAGTAGAATACAAAAGATAAGTTTCTCCGTTTGTTTTTGTCCAAATAATGAAACTTATTGGGGTCCAATGTTGTTTTGGACCCCATTGATTTGCATTGTATGGACAAAAAAACATCTGAAACGTTCAAAATACCTTTTGTGTTCCACATTAAAAATAGTCATACAGGTTAATTGGGACGATATGAGGGTGAGTAAAAAAGTTTCTTTTTGGGGTGAACTGTGCCTTTAACTGCTATTTGTTTTTGCTTTTTAGTTTTGCATGCTTGCTTTACTCTTTAAATGATTGAGAGTGGAAGGACATGTACAACGGAAAAGTGTAGCTTACTCATGTCGCTTTGATTTAAAAAAAAAAAAAAAAAAAAAATTAGAATGAATTTTTTAATTTTTTGATGAATTTTTTTTAATGAATTTTTTATGCACATAAAAAGATTCCCTTTTCACTATATAGTGAATCAATCTCACAATCACACAGTAAATGCATGCAAGAGGGAGACTAAAAACGATCCGATCAGAGAACAAAACAGAAACCAAAAAAAACAGTTTCCACTGTGGGTTTGCAGTATTGACAGCTGTGTGTAGTTTCTCGCCTCGTCTGAAACCAACCGCCCCCCCTCTGAGTGAAAAACGTCCCACCACAAGATGAGCCGATAGCCACATACTCTTGTTCCCACACGCTGATAGCAGTTTGGCCTGATACTATCACGCATGAGAGAGAGATATACAGAAGGAGTGAAAAGGCAAAAACACCCCCCCCCCCCCCCTCCTCCTCCTCCTCCTTACTCTGAAGTGATGTTCAGAAGATGCTCTGAGACCGCCGTGCTCTTTAGGAAATCTGGTGACTGAGTTTCAATTTTCGTTCTGATAGGATCTGATGTCTCTCATGCAAATGGCTGTATTTATGCTATCTATACATTGCTATCTAAATTGCTTGCAATTTTAAAATGGCATAGAAAAACATAGAAAAATGCAAGTCATTAATGTGTATATATATATATATATATATATATATATATATATATATATATATATATATACACACACACATATATACATACATACATACATACACACACACACTGCGTTTATACAACAGTTTGACGGCACAAGTGTGTAAATAAATAAGTATAACAACAGTGTCTTTAAAAACCCTCTTTTGTGACCTTTTCCTTCTGCCACGGATTGAAATCTCATGTTGACAGTTTAACAATTGAGCCCAAGCCTCCGTTACTAATTCTAAATTGTCACTTTAGAACTAGTAACGAAGGAACGTTGAGTCGCTTCATTGAAACTCACTGTAATATGTAAAATATTATGAGAGAGATCGCCTGAGTGAGTGTATTGCCTGCATCTAGCTGATATTCTTCAGGTCAATCTTATATTCATAATCACAAAATCAGTTTGAATGTCTGCTGAGGAAAGCGATTATGTTTTGTCTTTGTCCTTTTAACATTTAAAACATTCCCATGACAGCGCTAGTCAATGCATCAGTCAGTTGTCTCGTAAGATTGTTTAAAGTAAAAACAACGTCCTTGTTTTAGTCCTTTTCAAAATAAGTCTTTGCGACTGACTGACTCACTCATAAAGACAGTTTTTGCCGTCATCTAATGGCGTATTAATGTAACTTTCACTGAAGTCGAAATCACTAACGGACTCTTTCTCAATACCAAAAAATACAGCATGTTGTTTAAATAAATTATTTATTGAAAAATATTTAAATTAACAACAATAGCCATTATAACAGTATAAGAATTAAAATAGAAAATAAACACAAGCAAACAGTTCAGTCAAACGTACAAAAGCAGTGCTTTAGTACAGGATTTCATTTCAATGTAAATATAAAGTTATGAAACTCAATGTAGCCCTTAAGCCAAATCTATCTCTGGAACAAGTCAAATATTAATAAGACCAAAGATTGCCCAAAACGAATTATACCTCATGTTTAAACACTGGCTACATAAGAGCCAGCAGCAAATTCCCAAAGGACTGGCTGAGATAAAGCTGTTCTCTGTGGGTACATGAGTTCTGAACGGTCGCTGACGGCCTGGAGCTCACATCTCCTCAAATTTTCAAATTTTTTTTTTCAAAAAAAAAAAAAAAAAAACTAAAGAACTACATTCTGTTAAAAAATAACACAATATTTGTATCTATAAAAATATGGTGAGTTTGCTCATCCACCATGACGCTCACTGTGAGAATGCTGACAGCGGAGTGAAACTTCCCATGGTGATATTGGTAGAATATGGCATGGCTGAAAAGGCCTCTCAGCCAATCAGATTCGAGAACCAGAAAGAACTGTTGTATGTATGTGTGTGTGTGTGTGTGTGTGTGTGTATATAAATATAAATATAAATATATATATATATATATATATATACTTTTCATATTTTTCATTGTTAGTTAATGTTAACTATATATAGTTCTTGGCTCATTTAGGTGATATTTGAGATGTTAACTAAACTAGTTAATGGATGAATAATATATAATAGTTAATATTATAATGACAAAATCTGTCAGCAGTAGTATTCCTGGAATTTGTTTAGTTTACTTGGAAGTTTAGTTTTTTATTTGGAACAGTGCGTTCCATTACAAACCATTTGGCATACAAGACAAAACATTTGCGTTGAAGTTGTTACAGCCACAAAGAGGCCACGACGCACCTGCTACGTGGGAGACAGGATAAGCTATTCCCCCTTCAACATACTGTATATACACGCGCACATACACATTCAGGGCTCTGGGAGATGAGTCTATCACCACGTAGGCACTAACATAGCCTGAAATAGCCCAATAGTATAGTCCCCGTGGGAGGAGATGTGGTACATCGCACAGATAGCATCAAGCAGAAACTGATACATGCGGCACAAGTCTCCTTCAACCTGTTTTGTTTGCATGTTTGTTTATTTGTTTGTCTGCTGATTCTGACTGACAGAGCAGATAATATTGAGAGACAACCTTGTAGCCAGTATTTATTTTATTTGGTTATCTAACCAAACACTAACTGGAATTCTGAATGTAATACAATGGTAATACTAAAATGTTGAATCTTGAGAGTAGTAGTACCATTGTATCACATTCAGAATTCCAGTTAGTGCATGTGTATGTGTGTGTATATATATGTATGTATGTGTGTATGTGTATATATATGTATGTATGTGTGTATGTGTGTATGTGTATATATATATATATATATATATAT
Source organism: Elopichthys bambusa (assembly GCA_037101425.1). Taxonomy (NCBI): domain Eukaryota; kingdom Metazoa; phylum Chordata; class Actinopteri; order Cypriniformes; family Xenocyprididae; genus Elopichthys; species Elopichthys bambusa. Next base: position 34,316,280 of record CM074434.1, on the reverse strand, counting down.
ATATATATATATATATATATATATATATATATATATATAAAAGGTCATATCACAGTACCATGGTATTGCTTTCCAATACCATAACTGTATCATGGTACTGCCACAATGTGATGCCTCTCAGAACTTTCCAGCTACTGGAAATGGAACTAATAAAAAACCAAAAAAAACCAAAAAAAAACCACTGTTAGTGTTTCAATGTTATCAGAGTGTACAATTTTTGTCTGTTTCTAGAATCAGTCAATTTAAAACCACTTTATCCATGATCTTCGTGGTTAATGGAGGGAACATTTACCACAAGCACCAATGAGGCGACTCCTCACATTAAGACTATGTCTGTCTAATGTGATCCCTTTGGTGATCTTAAATGAGCAATGAACATTTAATAGACTAGATGAAGCTGTTTTTGCACAATTGCCCCTCAGTAGTCGGCTGGGAGAACAGAACTCCACATTTATAGAAATACATTTATTCTCAAATGCACGTCATTTAGGCTACAGTCTAAGCGGGTTTTTGGTTTCAGAGATTTGCAAACAAGTCTGAATTTACAGTATATTTATAAATGATAAATATTTGTTTGAAAGCTGTGGCAGGGTGAGTGAAGACTGACAGTGGTTGCAGGGTAAGATATTAGCAGATATTAGCATAACTGGTCTAATTCTATGGTCAGATTTGTCTTTCAGGTCAACTACTGTCTTGCCGGAGCAAGAGTTGGGAGAGAATCGTACGGAACAGATTCGATTTTTAACTGTGGAAAATCCACACTATAATAGGTATCGAAGGTAACTGTCGCCCAGGGCTGGACTGTTGATTTTTGGTCCACATAAGTGGTTTCTTTCTTTTTGTTAAAGTTGGCATGAAACAAAAGTTGTGATAGTCTTTTCTTTCATATAGTAGCGAATATCTGAGTGAAACGGCATCTCCAACAAGAAAAAAATGTCTATTGATTTTGTCCATTGGAATTGATCAGATCGTCAGATGGTTGTGGTTTGTTATTGCTATGATGTCACGTGAGTGACAGGTTGACCCACCCTCATGCCTAAAAACATGTCATCAGAGAAGAGAAGAGATGCTGCAAGAGCGAGGGGAAGTTTTGATTAAAGATTACGAGGTTTTAGGTTAATTTGCAGATATATTGATGAGGGACAGTAACACCCTGATGAAGGCTTGTTAGCTGCAATGTGTTGGTGTGGTAATTATTTTTAATCATTTAAGCCATGAGAATAAAGGCTTTTTGTATTTCTGAAACCTGAATGCCTTGGCTTTAAATGTTTTTTTTGAGGGACAGTGTATATTTTAGTTTATGTAACTGGTCACTTTCTTTTATGTACATAATCTTTCAATATATCTGACGTGATTGTGATTATAATGTTAGATCTACTTTTGTCACATTGTGGCACTCAGTGTCAGCGTAGGTAGGGTGGGAAACGTCTTCACTATCAAAACTTGTTATATGGTACTGAGGTTGTAGATGACCAAGTATTGCTTATATTAAGTATTGCTATATTGCTTATAGGTTGGATCAACCCTGTTGTTGCTCCATTTTAGCCTCTTTTTTCATAAATAAGGCTGTGATTCACACCTGAGAAGACAAAGACCTGCATAATGACCCGCATAATGAGCCCTTTCAGTCAGGTACACTGTAAAAAGCGAACAGTTGGATCAACTTAAAAAAATTACTTCAGTTGGTAACACCAAAATAAAGTTTTCTGAACTTAATTTATTACTTTTTCTCAACTTAATTTATTACTTTATATCAACGTAATTTCACTAGGTCAATCATACTTATATTATTTGAGTTTGTGCAATCCTATTATTTACATAAGACCAACTTAATTTTACAGCATTCCAACTTAAATGTTATTTTTTCCCAAATCATTTTTTTAATTGCCTGCAAGTGAAAACATTAGTTTCAGACATATTGCATAAAAGTCTCTTCATTAGTTGTGAAGTATTTTTTCCTGAAAATACAATAAATCATAACAAGACTCAAATTGCTTTAGAGATATTTATTAACATTCATTCAGTCTATACACTGACAGTATTTTCCTCCTTCCAAAAATGTAACAGAAATCATTTTCAAAACAAATTGAACAAAGTTTCTAATGTAATTTAATTTACTGAAACTTAAAAAGATCCATTTTCAATTAACATACAAACTGCCTTTTTGCAAAGTACTCTGTACTGGACTGAACACTTTATGCCCACAACTATTATACTATTATATATAGGGACAGAAAGCTCTCAGAATAGTAATACCTTTATTATTCTTAAAATGAACTAAAGTTGTGTATGTGTATGTCTAGTACAAATATGTAGTTACATAAATGTCCAGTTGTTTGAGAATTGCTTGGTTCACTTTGATTTGTGCAAGGGTAATCACCTTTAAATTAATAAAGGTGATTACCTAAATTTTATGAAGCAACAAGTGCTTTGTTTACACAAAAAACAAAACACAACATTTTACCACTTTACTTACGAAAATATTGATCTGCAGCACGTGTTCACAGGAGCACCACGGCGCATGCGTTTTGTGTTCGCACGAGAGCTGACGTTGCGTGAATGTTCTTAGGATAATATTATTTTGTAAATAAAATGGTAAATTATGTTTTTTTTTTGTTGTTGTTTTTGTGCAAAGCACTCGTGCGTGACGCTTCATAAAATTGAGGTTAAAACACTGGAGTCACATGGATTACTTTAATGATGTCTTTCCTACTTTACTGGACCTTGAAAATGTCAACTGAAATTAACAACTGAAACATCCATCAACTAAAACTGAGACATTCTTTCAAACACAGACTGGACATATGTACATTCAAACATGATTACTGCAAGTTCACTGTAGTCTACTGAAAAAAGTTTTTACTTTTGGTGACAACTTGTGCTGATCAAACTGCAAGAATACTTTCTGGAACACCTCAAAAATAAATCGAAAGGGTTTCGGATAAACCAAGCTGATGATGTATATCATACCCAGAAGCAGGGTGTGCCTGATGTAAATGAAGTCTGTTGATTCAAAACTCCCTCGATCACAATGTCAGCAGGTGGTTCATGAAGTTCTCCCCCCTCCTTCAGAATAATGAACACTGTCATGATGAGCTGCTCCTAATAATCATCTGTCTGGTTATCCTAAAATTGTGGAGAAAAAAAAAGGTTCCATTGCCTTTTGCCAGCATAACTACAAAATACACAAATTTAGACTTTTTTTCAGAAAATAAATCAAAATAGAATATTGTTACGTTCAATTCAGAAGGTACTCCTTGATGAGGTCTTCAGGATTTTCTCCCAGGAAAAAGATAAGGGCCTACAGGACACGCTCTTCCCAAGTCTGTTTTCAGTCTGTGATAAAGCAATTGTGATTATTTTTTCTTATTTAAAAATAAAAAATCTGAATAATCTGTAATACTCAGATTTTGCAGATGTAATTTAATCTTAAAATAAAACATGCATCTACAAATCACCCTAATAATATTTAATCATTCTTGATTAAAGGGATGAAAATTAGCTGTTAATTTACTCAGCCTCGCCATCCAAGATGTAGGTGACTTTTTTTCTTTAGTAGAGCAGTAAAGAAGATCTTTAGCTGGAACTGTGATCCTCTGTGATTCATATAATGCAAGTCAATGGCTACAGTCTCTTTGAGAGTCAAAAAAAAAAAAAAAAAAAAAAAAAAAAAAAAAAAAAAAATATATATATATATATATATATATATATATATATATAGATACAGATTATATATACAGATAATATATTTTTTCAGAAAAATATGCATATGTCATATGCATTTGAGCGGGCATAAGAGTGAGTTGATAAACATTTTGGTTGGATAATTCCAAGTCTGAAGTTTGCTAATGAGGATAACATGCAAGTCAATATCAGCATTAGATGGATTTTACTCAAACATGTCCAGCATTAGTAATTCATATTATCTATTAACAATTATAGCCGTTTTTATAGAAATTACTTACCATGTATTGCAAAGTGTCCTCAGTCATCAAACAACATTTAACTTTAGGTCCTAAGAGGAGAAAGAAATTGTTTGCTGCGGTTCAAGTAATCAAGTAGTTGTGTAAATACTCTACTATTTCTACTAAAATCATGATTTCTACAAAAAAAAAAAAAAAAAAAAAAAAAATTAAGCTAGCCTTAAGCACAATGTCTTTACTTACAGACTTTCTTCCCCTTTTTGGTCGAACAAATAGATGAATAAATCAGAGCTGACATGACACAGACAAATAAAAGAACAGACAAACATTACTTTAAAAAATAATCTCAATATTATAATGCGAGAATTCCCTCAGCCTCGACTCGAGCGTTGTCTCCCGCTCGCCACACACTTCCTGCCTGCAGCATTTCAAATATCACGTGCTTCATACACAGCATTTATTTTAACAATATTTATAAACTTACTCCCAAGGTCCAAACTAAATACATTTCTATAAAAAAAAAACGAGTAAATGCATTATCTTGTATAAATCAGAGCTAATGTGACAAAGACAAATAAAAGAACTGACAAACATTACTTTACTTTAAAAACTAAACTCAGTAATTGTAATGTGAGAATCCCCTCAGCCTCGAGCGTCCCTCCCACTCCCCGCGCACTTCCTGCCCGCAGCATTTCAGATATCACGTGCTGCATACACGGTTATGGAGGCGTTTATTTTAAAATGATTTATAAACATACTCCCAAGGCCCAAACCGAATACATTTCTATAAAACAAACGAGTAAATGCAACATCTTGTATAGAAAATATTCAGTTAGCGCTAACCTGTATACTGTAAACATAAGGCTGCGCAAATTCAAAATTTCGGTTAGTTACGATCTCGTTAGTATTCATGTTTGCAAACTACGTTAATTAACTCGTAAACAAATAAAACATTTTCAACCTTTGCATTATCGAGTATATTAATTAAAACATCTTTCCAACCTACCTTAATTCATCCGAGTCCGGGGAAAAGAAAATGGCGGTCTACTCGAAATTAAGGACAGGCTCATGCGTCACGACGTCAGAAAAAAACGTCTGATGTGGGGTACATAAAGGGAAATTGTTCGTTGGCTGAAAGTGAGACATTTGAGTAGTTGTGATTTTCTACATGTTTAAGTTGAAAGAGTGTACAATAATGCGTTACAATTCGGAAAGCAGAAGGACAAAGTTATTCAACTAAAATAGTTATAGCAATCCAACTTACACCCATATTCACTTTTTACAGTGTAGGCTATGTGAGAGGACAAAAAATCGAAGTACAAAGTAGTTTTTTTTTTTTTTTGGTAGTTTATTCAGAATATAGTTAACAATATAAATGAGAGACACATTTTGAATCAATGAGGGCACATTTTGATATAGAGTTTTACCTGGAAATAAATCCTGTTCAAAGATATAAGTGAACATCACTTACCTGGCATTCCAAGGTGTTTGGTGTTTATGCACTGGAGGAAAAAAAAACAAACTTTCCTGCTTCCAGTCAGTGATCTCAGTTATATTCATTCAGAATGTCCAATGTGGGCCAATATCTGTACAGGTTGGGAACCACTGCTTTAGACATATGTCTTACTTTTGTGTTATTAATATTCACTTCGTTACAGTTCATTTTCTAAAGGGGGTATCAGACTGGACTTCATTCAGAGAGAGTATTCTTTAATTCGCAAAAAGCACAACATTTTGTTTTTACTCTGAGTGTACACAAATAAAAAGACATTTCACAGATTAGAATGGTATATAACTCTTAATTGATATGTTAAGAGTTATACACTATGATTCTCAAATCTGTGAGATAAAAGAAGAAGAAGAAGAAGAAAACCTCTGTGAGCATGCTGATAACAGGATCATATCACATTAATATAATGTCCACTCTTAACAGAAAACATGATTGTATAGGCATACATTTTAAATTACAGTACCAGTCAAAGGATTGGACACATTACTACCATTTGTTTTTGAAAGAAGTCACATGATCATCAAGCCTGCATTTATTTGATCAAAAATACAGAAAACGCAATACTGTGAAATATTACAATTCAAAATAATGTTTTTCTATTTTAATATACTTTAAAAAATAATGTATTTCTGTGATGCAAAGCGTCATATTATTCATGTTCATATTACCTCTATGGTATTTTATATATTATATATAGAGCCTAAATGTTAATGTGCAATTTAAAACATTTCAGTATTTTACGTATTTCAGTCAATTTCACTCATCTCGGTATAGCAATATAGTTTGGGATTAACCATGGCAATTTACTAATGTAAGTTATGTGTAGTAAACGAAACTGCACATCGATCTGCCCCATTAATTAATACTTAGACAAACAAAACTTGCAGGATTCATATTTAAACAGTTTTTTTGCGGTTTAATATTCAATATAATACTATATCGCGAATAGAATAAATAACTTAAGAATAAAAAACAACTTACCTTTCACAATCATCGGCTCGATAGTTGATTCTCGAAATGAAAGTGAAACCAGTTCTTCCTCTGAGGTAGATCCTTTTAGAATTATTCCTCACCGCATCGTAAAACAATGAAAAGTACATGAAACTGACTAAACTTGATGCATTTTTCCAAGCTGATGCGGGTGTTCACTCTCTGTGCATGTATGGCCTCAGAATTTGCGTCTGAATAGTGCGCCCACTGTGGATAATGAGCTGAGCCGCCAACATCTGACATATCTCTCTTTTCATACAGATTACATAAACAGAGAATATTTGTTTTCAATTTGACTTACATGATTTAAAACATTACATTAAATTAATTAAAAAATACATTTTAAACAAGGCACCACCTCTCTCGTATGTATTTGTGATTGTTTCGGTTCAGCCCAGGCCGTTTCTTATCGTGTTGCTTGAAATACAGACTGAACAGTGGCTCAAAACGCAAACTCTCTCAGTTGGAAAAAGAAAACCAGTGTCGCTAAAAAGGTTTTGATGGATGGCGATTGTAATGAAGGTAAAGATAATTACAGTGACATACAGGAGTCGTTCATAAGGCATGCATGAGTCCGTTATTATGCGCACGTGCAGTATTGATTCGGAGAGGAGGGGGGCCTTGGCGTAAAAAAGGTTGGGAACCACTGCTTTAGACATATGTCTTACTTTTGTGTTATTAATATTCACTTCGTTACAGTTCATTTTCTAAAGGGGGTATCAGACTGGACTTCATTCAGAGAGAGTATTCTTTAATTCGCAAAAAGCACAACATTTTGTTTTTACTCTGAGTGTACACAAATAAAAAGACATTTCACAGATTAGAATGGTATATAACTCTTAATTGATATGTCCAAAATTGATAGAGTATTTTTAGTCACTTTCACACTGATAAGAATACCGGCGATACCGCTGACTCCAGAGTGTTAACTCTGTTCAGGATTTTACCACCAAAATAACGCAAGTATAAAGAGTGGTGGACAGTAACAAAGTATTTTTACTACAAAGTACATTTATAAGTATCTGTACTTTATTGGAGTATTTTTATTTTGGGAAACTTTTATTTTTACTCCACTACATTTCATAAAAACATGTTGTATTTTGAACTGAAGAGCTCTGAGACACGATAGCGGTGTCCGATTCGTGAATGAGCTGATTCTGTTCAGTGAACCTGCTAAATCGTTTCACAAGTCGTTTTCGCAATACTTTTTCAATTAATTTTAGTTTTAATTATATACTATTGTAGTTTTAGTTATTTTTTTTATTTTATTTATTAATATTTTTAATTGGCTTGTATTTTCCAAGTACTTGTTTGTGTATGTTTGAGTATATTTAATGTGCATAATTAGTGCTGTGATACTGACATACAATAAAGACAATGCTGTGTTTCTCTGTGAGTATCATAGGAGTTCTGCTCTCTTGTGAAGTTCTATCACCTGACTGTATTTGATGGATACGTTCTCATATAAAAAAGTCCTTTTGAAAATCTCTCTCTCGAGGGCTGGAATAGTTCCTGTTCATTAACTGAGTTCTGTCTTTTAAAAGTTCTAAAAGCCATTTTGTATCATCACTCTCCAGTTTTGTCTCTGACTGAGGGCATAGTCAGGGATGAAAAATACTTTTAATTTCCTGAGCGTGGAACCTCACAGCGTGATGGTGCACATCAATCGCGTGTGATGCCTTTAGTCCACTCTAATAGAGGCACTTCCTTTCTCTCAGCAAGCTTTTCCGTGTCTGCCTGTGGCACTTGTAGGATCATTTGATTTGGGTCTGATAACTGACGCTAGCCTCTGAGAACGGCTCGAATGAAATCTTCTTCTCCCTAGGCGCTTCAGTCAGCCGCATGAAAGAGTCGTTCTCGCCTCTTTTCTCTCAGATCGGGCCATGAAATTCAGTCTCCATGGAGTGATGACAATTCCACCACTTCTTTGTTCGCAATTACTCTTTTCTCTCCATTTTCCAGCCAAAAAAAAAAAAAAAGTGTGGCTGCTACCTCACAGGAGGAAACCGTACCTCTCTTTATCTGAGATGCTTTCCCTCGGTTGCTATCAAGCAGACAAACCGCCACTTGAAATTACTTAGCATCTAATTTTCTTCATCCCCCCACCCCCCTCCTTTTTTCTAACCCGTCGGTGTAAATGAAAACACTTCCCTGTTGACACGTTTGTAACGTGCGTCTTTTTATTAACACAAGAGAGAAATGTGGTAATGAACTGTGAACACGCTTTTTCTCTCATTTCCAGCCAAGGTACGTGGTACATATCCTCACTGTCTCACGATTTCCTGTACTCATCAAATGCTAACCACCCTTCTCCACACATGCACACAATTGCATTACCTTTTGCATTTTGTCATCTTTTAGCATTTAAATCTGCTTACTATCCTCTTTTGTTTATCCTGAGCAGTTAGCCAGTAACAAAATGAACCCTCATTTGTTTTTCCCATCATTACAATCTGTTTATGCTGGAATCCTTGAACTGCTATTTCCCAAACATGAGCTAACTGTGATTTCCTCCAAACAGAACACAGTTCTGGTTTCTTAATAATTCTTAACCATTAGAGATACATCGTCCACAAACACCTCCTACGTTGACCAATCCCCCACCAACCTCCCCCCACCTCCGTTCCGACACGAGCGCTGAAGTTGTAGGAGTTTGGATCCTCAAAACAAGTACTGATAGGCAACTCTTCTAAAAATAACCTGAAAACACTTCATATTTGCAATTATGGAGTCGATTTTCATGCCAATGAAAACAGTTGTTAAAAAACATTGGATGTACATACACTGTCTTCCAAATTATTATGCAAGTGATATATCACTAGGATTTCAGTACAATAAACATTCAGATTTGAGTTTTTCTAAGAAAGTGTTTGTTTGTTTATTTATCCATGTCTTTTAAGATAACTGGCATCAATCTCAGACAAAATAATTAGACAAATAAGGTCTACTTAGGTAAATGGAAACCCTACTTAGAGGTTGTTCCACATTATTGAGCAGTTCTTATGCAATATTGGGAGGAAGAAAGATCTTTCTGAAGATGAAAAGCATAAAATGGTGCAATGTTGTGCAAAATGCATGAAAACAACTAATATTGTGTGAAAACTGAATGGAGATTATCGAATTATCATAAGATTTGTGAGTGATTTAGAGCACAGCAGAACTCGGTCAGATAAAGGAAGGTTCCTGTCAAAAAAAATTATTGTATTAAAAGGGGAGCTATAAAAAAAAAAAAAAAAAAAAAGCCAGTGTTGAGCAGCAAACAGGTATTTGAAGCTTCTGGTGTCTCTGGAGTCTCAAGAAGCTCTCCGTGCAGGCTGGCAGTTGTGCGTAAAGATGCATTTCAGCCACCACTAACCAAACCTCACAAAGAGAAACATTTACATTGGGTTTAGAAATACATAAAGACTCATATTTAAATTGTTTTATACACTGATAAATGCCGTACTACAAACCCTACAATGGATGGTCTAAATGGATGGATTTCTTGATGGTTGGTGAATGGCCACCACGTTTCAACAAGACTGTGTCGTCAGCAGGGAGCTGGCGGGTGATGATTTGGGCTGGAATATTGGGACGTGAGATGGAAGCTTCCTTTAGGGTCTCTGAGGGTGTCTTCATCAAGAGATGTGGAGTTCATAACTGGCCATTTTCAGCTATGGTATAAAAAGAAGGATAGTGCCTTCTGAAATACAATGCACTATCCCATGCTGCAAAAAACACCAAAGCAATAAAACTGTTTGAAAATGTATTTCTACACCCACTGTAAATGCTTCTCTTTGTGAGGTTTGGTTAGTGGTGGCTAAAATGCATCTTTACGCACAACTGCCAGCCTGCATGGAGAGCCTCTCAAGAATCCAGAGACACCAGCAGCTTTAAATACCTGTTTGCTGCTCAACACTGGCTTTTTTTATTATTTTTTTTATTTTTTTTTTTTTTTATAGCTGCCCTTTTAATACAATTAACTCGTTTGACACAAACCTTCCTTAATAAGCCTTTATCTGACCGAGTTCTGCTGCACTCTAAATCACACACAAATCTTCTGATAGTTTGCATTCAGTTTTCACACAACATTAGTTGTTTTCATGCCTTTTGCACAACATTGCACCATTTTATGCTTTTCATCTTCAGAAAGATCTTTCTTCCTCCCAATATTGCTTGAGAACTGTGACTTGCTTAATAATGTGGAACAACCTCTAAGTAGGGTTTCCATTTACCTAAGTAGACCTGGCAAATAATTTTGTCTGAGATTGATGCCAGTTATCTAAAAAGACATGGATAAATAAACAACTCACATAGCCTACAGGGGTCATAATTAAATATTGAATTATTTACTTATTTTAAAGCATTATAAACTATGTTTCAGTTCTTTAAGTAAGATCATGTACATACAGTTTGTTTTTAAAGAAATTAATGTTGTTTGTTTGTTTGTTTTTGTTTGTTTTTTAGAAAGGATGCATTTAATTGATCAAAAGTAACAGTAAAGACATTTACAATGTTACCAAATATTTCTATTTTAAACAAATGCTTTATATTCATCAAAGAATCCTGAAAAAAATATTCCACAAAAATATTAAGCAGCACAACAATTTTTCATGAGCAACAAATCAGCATATTAGAATGTCGCATGATCCTTCAGAAATCATCAAAGACTAAAGTAATGGCTCCGTTAAATTCAGCTTTGACATCACAGCAATACATTACTTTTTAAAATGTATTAAAATAGAAAACAGTTGATCTAAATCGTAATTATATTTCACAATATAATAGCCGGTGTAGCCGGTAACCACTAACTCATGTTTGACTAAATGTCATCAGAATGTTAAATTTTAGGTTAACTATGTGTTTATATTAAGTTAGCAGTCCTTATCCTTCAAGATGACAATGTTTGTGAGTTTTGTCATCTGTATTGTAAGGCCTAATCTATAGACGTGACAAACCCAAATGAGCCAAGGCCTCAATTACACACTGTGATAAAATGGCTGGTGAGAAGCAGAGGAAGGAAGAACACGTATTCCCTGCTCGGTTGATGAGAGATCCTGCTGCTGTCTCACCGCCTCCTCTCTGCATTCATCCATCTTTCCATCCCTCCACACTTTTCTCCTCCCCTGGCTTGATGGGACAGCTGTAATTAGAGAGGGGTGACTTAAAAAAAAAAAAAAAGGCATTCTGCGTCTGTGTTCACAAGAGGAAATGATCATAGTATTTAGGAGATGCGCCCAACTACAGGGTAGAGCAACACATCCTAAAGAACACACACACACATATACAATCTCAAACACGCATGCTCTTACACGCAGACAAACAATAAGGCTGGGCAATATACTGTGTTAAAAAAAATCCATAGAAGCCAAGTAGATGTGTACATTTTAGTTTAAAGAAAGTTTTAATCTACTTAAAAATAACAATTTTATTCTTAATTCTCAATTTTGTTTTGATATTTGTTTATATATATGCACACATATCTTCATGTAACCTACAATTTTTTTTTTTTTTTTTTTTTTTTTTTGTGCATTTGTGAAAACGGTGATGTCATGTGCATTCATATTACGTGTTGAGTCTATAAGCGCTTAGTGTTTCTTTACCAAATGACATCGCCAACTACTGGCCTGGTAGCATAATACAGCGATTTCAGTTGTTTTCCTGGATCATTTTGTCAGTCTGTACACGATAAATGCAAAGGAAAAACTTTTCCGTTTTAGTACATCGTTAGTATGAATATATTTTTGAGTGATGCAAACAAATCGTTAAATTAAACTGATCAGGTCTCCAAACTAAGGGGATGGTTTTAAAGTTAATGACTGAATAAAAAGTGCAATACAATTGTCATAATATTCACAATGTTGTTTGATTTTAAATAGATTTTCAGTAGCCTGTTCACCCCTAATACACACACAGGGGCAAATTTACTGAAATCTATATCAAGTCTAAAAAGGAGACATGTTTTCTCTTAAAAAAAAGAAAAGAAAAGAAAAAAGATTGACAGTGACACAGCACAATTTTATTGCATTTAGCCAAAGTTGTATTGTATGTGAATTTTTTTTTTTTTTTTTTGAAAAGTGATGTGCGTTTAGTGAGTTCGCCCCACGCAGTTCTCTTTTAATCCATATCTTGAGTAAGAAATCATCCACAGTTTGGGCAGGCCATTTATTAGCATGCTGAGAGTCCTGCCCTAGTTAAAGTGCTGCGATTCATCATTACCTGTCAGTGCTGTCAGAATGTGGGCTGGAGCAGCAGAGGGAGCGTGGATACCGCAGGGAGGTGGGTTTCAGAGCTCTGGGTTTCCATACACAGGTGCTGCTTGGATAGAATGCTTGTGGATTATGGGTTTAGCATCATTTCGTTGCCCTTGTTCACCTTCCTCCAAATTTTCAGTGCAGATGAAAAAACACTGCAGGTGCAATTTCGGATAGAGTCCATGGAGATTCTACTTGTGCCCCTGAGCTCATCACTTAACCACAGTTTGCTCTTGGGAGACTTTTCCTGCAATTAGTGTACTCCAAATCTGCTCATTGACAAGTAGCCAAATGAGAATATGTTGGTTCAGGTTTCTCATCTCTTCCTGTGTGCTGGAAAATGCTCTCCAGTGGCGTCATCTTGCAGTCAGTTTTTATTCTTAAATTACTATCACTGTTTTAATTCTTACAGTTGTATGTACTTTTTTTTTTTTTAATAATAAATTCCATTTGTCAGTAGACAGTATTCCAGAGAAAATCTGTGACTTGTTCTGCCTCTGATATAATGTTGGTAGATCAATCCTTTTTAAAAAATTCCAGATTAAAAAAATGAGGGTGGACACTGATTTTCTTTTTCTTTTCTCATTGAATATCTGGTTTCACTCTGAAATATGTGAGTGAAATGGGCTGTGAACACTGAATTGTGTTCATTTTAAGTTTGCGCTTGTGCTTCTTATTTGTCCATTTATTTATTGGTTGGTAGAATAGTAGATTGAGAATACCTAATGGATCATGATCTCTCAAAATTCCCATTGACTAACACTTTCATTTTCCCTCTGTGGTTAAAAAGCAACACATTTAAATGACTGTGCAACCAGAAGGAAAAAACTGAAGGACATTTTTTTTTTTTTTTTATATAATGCAATGTGGTTTACCTTGTTGACTGCACTCTTAGAGAAATGCATCTGTAGACACTAAAAATGAAGTATTCAAACTTAGCAACATCTAAAATATTCTGTATACTCTGATTTTGTGCCATATTGAATTAAAAAGTGGAATGTGTAAAGATTGGTCAAGCACACAAGCATATCACCAATGTAATGAGACGCATCTCTTCAGAATTATCTTATTTGCCAGATAAAGTAATTCCAGAATTAAATTAATCTGCATATTTGTCGTTTATGAAAGGCCATTTCTTGTTGATGTTGATTTCATCAAAATTCTCTTACCCATTTAATTTCTTTGGTTGTCATGCATCACATCTGAGAAAAGTCAAAGGATAATTAATAAACATTTCTCAAAATAGTTTGTTGATAATCAAGAGCTTTAATAAACTACACAAGCAATGGTAGATATAAATTAAATGCAATATGTCAATTGATTTGATTAGATATCAGATTCACACTTTTTGGGTACAGTTTTGTGTGGGGTTGAAATCTAATAAATAAATAAGTAAATTTTATATATATATATATATATATATATATATGCCAAGACAGCGCCAACACACCAAGGCATGACTCTACAAGACCCCTGAAGGTGTCCTGTGGTATCGTATCTGGCACCAAGGCGTTAGAAGCAGATCTATTAGGTTATTAGGTGAAGCCGAACTTGTTGGACCAGCACATCCCACATATGATCAATTAGATTGTAAACTGCACACACGTACAAGGCCGTCTACGTGATGTAAAAGAAACACGGGACTCAAAGGACATGGGTCATCATGGGCACTCTGACCGGCTACACTGCCCCATATGCAGTAGAGTGCGATTCGCATGTTGTGACACATTCCTCCCATAACCATAATAATTAAAATTTTGTGGGATTTCTGCCACCCTAGACCTTCTGTTGGCTCAGACCAGATGGGATAGCCTTTGTTGCCCTTGTGCATCGATGAGCCTTGGGCACACAACACCCTGTTACCGGTTTGTGGTTTGTCCCTCCTCAGATGATTGGTGGAGTGTGTAGCTTTTACTTTCTTAAACAACCATGTAGGAAGACATATCATGGCCATATTCCAGGATGACAAAGCAAAGATTCATCAGGCTCAAATTGTGAAAGAATGGTTGGGAGAGAGAATGAATGAAATTCATTGAAAGTCTTCGGGATGTGCTGGAGTAGACTTTACAGAGTGCTCACCTCTTGCATCGGTGCATACAAGATCTTGACCAAAAATCGATGTACCTCTTGATGGAAATAAATGTTATTTATAATATATAACATGCTAGAAACATAATAATCACAGCAATAATGATCCAGTCATAGACTCTTAAGTATTTGCCTATTTAAAATTGTATCACCACATGTTCAAATAACTTTTTATCGGTTTATACATGTGGGAGCTGTTTAGTTGAGGTGTCACATTTTATCAGGTGTTTTTACACAGCAGAGCAATTCACTGTTTCTTTCTTCAAGTAATTCTTTTGGTGTCTTTTACAGTGAACTGGAGGTTTAGTGTAGTCCTTTAGATTTATGTCCCCTCGTAGGCAGACTTCATTTCCACTTAATCACTCTATCACTCGCCCTGACACACAGCTCTATAAAACGCATGCTTACTTTCCATTAATTAAATGCTACTCTTAAATTGACTGCTCTAGTATATATGCTACTTTTAAAGGAACATGAGAAGGGGAGAGAGAGGGGCCACTACAGCTACTGCAGAGCGCTAAAGCCGCCCTCGGGAGAGTAAAACCAGGTGTCCATCACAGCAAGGTCACTCCGGTTGATTTTTTTACTATGCCAGTTACTGCTGGCCATACTTTCCTGAAATATAAGAGCTTGTTAATGATGTTCAGTAAGATGTCTGTAGGACACATCAGCAATCATAGGGCGATGAGGGCTGAAGCTGGAGAACAGGATAAGAAGAGTGATGTTATATTCACACTGATAGATGTATGCTTAGTGCAAAACTATATAAACAAACATAAACATGAGCAATTTATTTATTTTGTGTTCTTTATTTAATCATGCAATGGCACTCACAGTTTTACTTCCATAATACAACATTTCAGAGTGAATTAGGATATTCAACTTTTACCATTACCATTTTTATAATATGTACAAAATGTGTCTTTGTAATGAAAACAGTCAAAATAGTAATATTGTGGGAAAAAAAATAAAAAATAATAATAATATATATATATATATATATATATATATATATATATATATATATATATATATATATATATATATATATATATATTAGGATGCATATAAAGTGCATATAAAGGATGCACCGATACCAAGCTCATGTACTTGTACTCGTAAAAATACCCCCAATACCAAAGACCGATACCTCACGTGACATAACTGACAGAATTTTCCGTGCACAGAGACACTGACGGCAGCAGCAGAAACAATGTCAGCCTCAGAGGTGTGGAAATACTTCAAAATTGATGATGACAACCCACACATTGCGAACTGCATGCTTTCAATCATAATTCGTTATCGATCAGAGAAGGAGGGATAGGCGGAATCGCGCTGAATGACACAGACCAGAAGCACACTCTCTCTTTCTTGCGTGCGATCCCAGTTCTCCTCGTACCTGAATGGTTGTCGAAATGTCCATGGTGTGGAGTATCTCACGTAAATACAGTCGGTTATGGCTTAAGTGGGTGTAAACATTTGCGTGAAAACAGGATGTGTGTCAGTATCCATGGATTCGGTCTTAAAGGGACCGTAGCCTATATTTGTCATTAATGGTAATAAAACAACAAAAGATGTTAAATAAAGAAGCTGTCCTACATTCATTAGTCTCACTGTGTTGTGCTTGGAAAACTGCAACATCACCAAAAAAATAAATAAATGAGAGAGAGAGAGAGAGAGAGAAATTAATAAATGTATAGGTATCGGTATCGGCGAGTACTAGAAAAAAAGTATTAGTACTCTTACTCGGTCCTTAAAAAATAGTATCAGTGCATTCCTTATATACGGTAGAATATTTATATATATTATGATAATGTACATCAATAAATTGTTTAAAATTGTTTATAAGACCAGTAATGCATATAAAGAGAGTATATAAATAAATAACTGCATAACTGCAAGTTCAATAATATTAAATGTTCAATATCATTTAATTTTATTGTCACTGTTTGGATGACCATGTGTTCATGTTTAATTCTTTACAATTTTGTTCTTTTACATAAGAATGAGGACTGGCAGGGTAATGTTATTTAGGATTGTATGGAATTTTTTGGTGGAACACATTCAGGTATGTTAAAGGTTTTTTTTTTTTTTTTTTTTTTTTTCTCTCCCCTCCTTCCCTCAGTTCTTTGATCAGTACTTAGTTAAATGCCTCAGTTGACCAGAATGTGATAAGTGGATGGAATACGAGTAATGTAAATAACATTTTATTATTAGAACTAGCCAGCGCTTTGACTCCCAGTGCAGTTGTTACTTCATTAAGATTCTTTAAATGCCCTCTGCTTCAGTTCTAATGTTCCGTTTAGAATTTGATCTAGGATTTGGTGTCGTCTCTCTCCGCCCTGGGCGCCGTGCCTGGTTTTACTGCTTGGGTTTACGGCATTCATTATGCACACTTAACAGCTGTTGTAACTCTCTGCGGCAGCAGTGTGTGTGTGTGTGTGTGTGTGTGTGGCATTAGGTGTGAAGGGATTGGCTGCTGGCCCGGACAGCAGGATCACACCGTTGACCTTTCGGTATAGACATGAAAGATGATCGTTCTTTCGCTTGCGGGATGGGTTTCATATTTTCACCTGGCACTTAATTCTGTTCTCATCTCATCCCGCCTGCCTTCCTCCCTCTTTATCACGTTTGCCTTGTTCAATCCATCAAGACCCCAGTGAGATTGGAAAGGGAAGATCACTATCATATTTCTGAGTTTGCTGTTCTAACATTATAATGACTCCTGGCTGGAATAGTTTAGTACAGGAACTAGTGCACATGACATGTGCTGGTGGATTTTTTTTTTATCAGGTTCTTCAGAATTTCTTGGTAGCTGTTGGCTGATAACAGGAAATGTTCGTGTAAACATTGGTTGACTTCTTTCATTGGTTGTCTTTCTCATGCTCCATTTACAAAACCATTCGTCTTTAATGCAGGGTTTGTTTACATAAGATGCAATCAATAAGTAATACATGTCTTTTTTTAAAGAACATTATGGTGTGCGTCAGTACTGGTAATATTACTAACACAGTATTGGCATTAAATAAATAGGGTTGTCAGTCAATTACACTTTTGAAATACTTTGAATCCATTGCAGTGACACTAAATCTGTAGGTTTATGGCACTTTTGTCTGAAAGAGTTTTTGCATACTTAAAAAATAATTCTACCGTAGAATTAATTGTTGTATTTCCTTAAATTATTATATTATATTATATTATATTATAGTATTATATTATATTATATTATATTATATTATATTATATTATATTATTAGCTTTGTGGAGACAAAATACAATTTATGTAACAAAACACAAATATTATTGTACATTTTTACAGTTTATTTACCATAATGCTACATACAACTATAATGAATACAAGTGAATGAAGAGCTGCATGCATGCACATTAAAAACATGCAGTATGTCATTAAACTTTGCCATTACTATTAAGTCTTCTTTTTTATTTCCATGTCTTTCCATGGGTTCTGGAATTTACTGTTTGTTAATACTAAGAAACCATACTGTAAGTTTCAAAACTCAGAAAAGTCATGGAAATTAATAAAATCTTGAAAGTAATAAAAAAGTCAGAATTGGAACATGGTGCTTTGTAAATATTTCTTCAGTTAGAAATTGCATTTGTGTAAAGTAAAATGCAATGCAAGCCACAGTGTAACACAACTTTCCACGTTTACACGTCATGATGCTTGTGTCTAATAGGTCACTAGCTGTGAAGTCAAGACTTTAACGTCTGTGGGCTGAAATTGTTCCAGCGCTTCAGTTTCCCCCTCATTAGTGACTTCTGTCTGCTTAGGAAGTCCAAAAACACATTCTTGAATCCTAATAGGCAATATGTTTAGAGTGGAATTTATCACGTTTTCTTTTAGTTATTTTCTCATTATATCATGTAATGTCATCTGATGCTTTCACCATAATTCAGCAACATATCTTAAGTACAACTCAATGCCCAAGAGTAGAAACAAAGTATTTCTTGAGGGAAAGGAAATTTATGAGAGTGGTCATGTGGGGATAGGGATTCTCATATTTTATATATGGATGAGCCCTATGTGGTTAAAACGACATGTGGACTGCTGATTTCTCTTGGTTTATTTTGTGTTGGAACTTAAGACATTAAATATTACCAAAGGAGTTATTACGCTCCTTTAGTCTTGGCTTTTTCCCAGTATTTACACAACCTCTATTCTCTGTGAGGCTTGTATGGCTTCTGCTCCACTTGAGATGGAGAGATTTGTGGTTTGAAACTCCAAGGAACACATCTGCCAACATTTTAGAATTTTCCACCATATCATT
Source organism: Elopichthys bambusa (assembly GCA_037101425.1). Lineage (NCBI taxonomy): Eukaryota > Metazoa > Chordata > Actinopteri > Cypriniformes > Xenocyprididae > Elopichthys > Elopichthys bambusa. The sequence goes on along the minus strand of CM074434.1, from coordinate 34,297,247 downwards.
ACATTAAGGCTGCTGGCATGGAGCAGCAGTAAACTGAGGTTGTTTTATAAATATTGACATGAGGGTACTTCTAAGGGCTTCTACAACACCCCAGACTGTTTTGGCTGCGCTTTTATCATGGTCACATTTGCAACTTAAGCCAGCGCATGAAGTTTTGAAAACCTCGTTCCAATAGACTCCACACAGAGGAGTACGTTTTATAGAAAAAGGAACCAGAAATCACACACATCAGTACTGGTTGGGGTTGTATGCCATTGAGAGAATGTCTTTTAAATTCCAGTTCAGTTCCTGAATTTAAAGCAAACCATATACAGAACTGTAATTTAAATGTAAGGAGGTAGAAATAAAATAATTGAAATTCAAAGAAATTATTATTACTGTGATCGAAAACTAGAAAAACAAAGTTTGTCAAGGCAAGCTTTAAATGTTGACTTGGAAAAAGCCTTTAAAAATGTTTCAAAAGCCTTGAATTTGAAGGTATATAGTAGGGCTGGGTATTGACACAATTTGCAATTCGATTTCGGTAGTATATCAGTATATCTCTCAACTAATGCTGTAAACTACACATGAGAGTCAGTTGGTACTACTTTATTATAATATTGAAGGTTAAAATTAACTTATTAGGTACAAATATGCCTAAAGCTACACTGTATATACGGCATCTAAACAGAAACACTTTGGTTTCCAGAACAAGGGAGCCAAATCTGAGAACTGGTGTCTGTGAACTACACTTAAATTACACTCAATTATGTTTTTTTTTTTTTTACAAGAAATATTATATAAATATAATAAATATATTTCTACTCCAATTAGTTTTTTTTAAAATATAAACATTTAAATCGTGGTTGTCGTGAATGATTTATTCAAACATGCATTAAATATTGAAGAACATTAAAAATTATAATGGATATGTAACAGTGCATAGCTATATCAGAATGCTGCTTTCTAGAGTTCACTTTTCTAGCTGACTAATGAGTCTTTGGTCACTGAATATGGTTTTCTGAGGTAAATGTGACATTGTGACATTGTTTACAAGCTGTTTTATTGACGTCTTTCCGAGGTTGAAACTGATTGAGCCGTTACCCGAGATATGATACGGATTTCAGTAAGTTGTACTGTGTATTTTAACATACCTTCAGATGTTTAGACATGTTTTTTTCATGCTGTAACTGGTAATAAAGCAGAGGAGAGGATGTTCACATGCGCTCCGTGCTGCCTCTTCTCTTTAACTGAGACGCTAAAGTGATCTGTCACGCCACATTAAACAGCGCCAAAACTGTATTTATTTTTTTAATCTCATAATAAGATGGACGTCATTTGAAATCTGAGAATTGTCTTCATATCAAAAGTAACAAAGCACAAAGATTATTGCGATTTATTGGATGGGAGGGTGTGCTACATGTTCTGTTCATTCATCAACTGAAAACAGACTAAACTAACCGATTCTTGGGATTTAAGAATCAATATCGGTTCGTAAAAATGAGAATCAATTAAAATCGAGAAATCAATATATTTTTTTTTTTTACCCATCCCTAGTATATAGGCCTCAGAATATGTTTGAAATTCATGTGTATATATTTTATTGTATTTTATAAAATGTAACTTTTGTGGACCAGGATAGAAGAACACTTCCCAGAATGTATTACCTGTGTTGAATTTCATTGAATTGCAATTTTATACATTCCTCTTCCTAAAATTTCAGTCTGAATCATGATTTTAAAAAAGAGGCAGTTTTTAAATTTAGAATATTTGCCTGAACCTGTTAAGATCTTACGGATTTATGAATGAACCGCTCATTTTAAAATATTCCCGGTCTACTGACATTTATGACGACGTCCGCTTCAAACATTACTATGCTCATGACAACTTTCATTAACTCTACAAGTAAATCCACTTCACCAGCTAATTACTCTTCGACAGTGATGCCATAGAGTTACCAAAAAATCGAAAGTTCTAACACAAAATTCTAAAGATGGCTGCGCACTTGTTCCTATGGTGCATAAGGTATATAGTATGTGCCAGATTCAGTGCTGCAAAATGATTTGGTTAAGAAAGCAGGCAGTAAATGTAAGTTTATGATAAAAGGGATGTTTGTGTATTTTGTAATGATGGTAGCAGTAATTGTATCCATATTGTTTGTATGGTGTGGTTGTGTGGTGTGGGACTAGTGTAGGATGAAGGCCTGATGTTAAAGATTTGCATTTATTTAAACCATAAGATGATAATTAACCATATGAATGCGAACATAATTTTACAAGAGGATGTTGAAGCTACAGGTTTTCTAAACTGATAATGAAACGACTAAATATAACATACTGTATGGTGCAGATGTTTTCTTTGAGCGATTAAAGGCCATGTACATGTCAGTGTACACTACCATTCAAATGTTTGAGTCAATAAGAAATATTAAATTGAAATTCAGTTCAATTGAAAACTTCCACCTCCACCTCTTATCAGATATTTATTCAAGCTTTTTTTGACAGTTTTCCATAAAGTAGCTCAATATGCTGGAGCAATGGTTTTCGAAATGGACCACTCCCGGGCAAGGGGGGCAAGGGGCAAGCCCAAAATGGCTAAACACTAATCTTTTAATTGTCTTAACCACAAATTATTGGTCAGGACCTTAGCAAAATGTAAGCAAATGCACTACTTAAAAACCCATTGCTGTCTCAGAAAAACATCAAAGACAGAATGAAGTTTTTGGCAGAATATGGGTGTCTGAGAAATATAATAATACATTCAACTCTACCACAGTGAAGCATGGTGGAAGAGATGTCATTGTGTGGGGAGCCTTTTTAGCTGCTGGTATTGGTGAGCTACTTCACTGTGAAAAGTCACTTAATGCTTTGGAGTACAGGAGAATATTGCAGAATGCCTTGCTTCCCACAAATGAAAAGTTATCTAAGGTGGAATGATCAGATGTTATTTTTCAACAAGACAATGTTCCTGCCCAAATTGCAAAGACAACCAAGAAGTGGCTTGAGAACAACTCTATGAGGCTCATGTTTTGGCCTGGTCAGAGTCCAGATTTGAACTCTATAGTGAATATTTGGTCTGGGAGACATTTTTCAACTACTCATGAACTGTTTGAAGCCATTAACATTGAGTGGAACAACACTGACTCTTCTTACTGTAAAAAGCTGTCTGCAAGTTGGGGAAGGCTGTTCCATGCTAAGTTACTTTATTTACAGTATTTGTGCAATTCTTGGTAATTTCCTGACCAGTGATTTGTTTTTAAAATGGTAAAGACCATTAAAAGAACACTAAATATTTCACCATTATTCTTGACCTTTTTTCTTGCCCTGGAGTGTATGTAACAAATGTAAATCAGTATTTATTTCATCATGAATAGCAGGAAATATAGCCTAATAAAAGACTTGGCTGAAAAAATTGGTAACCAGATACTTACAAGCCTGCGCAAAATGTTTCTCAAGCAAACTCGTGCAAATCCATCGCCCTAATCCTCTATGCTTTTCTTCTACTACTTCTTCTTCTTTTTTTTTTTTTAAGATAATTAAAGTGGTTTTGGTGGTGGTGTTTTTTTTTTTGTTTTTTTTTATGCTCTCTCAAAGGGTTAACCCTCAAGACCCAGAGCTCTTTCTCACTGCTTTTTTGCGTACGCTCTTGAGGTTCTGTGAAGAGCCCACTCAAGGCCTCTTCTTGAGCTCCAGATGTTTTGTGTAGCTATTTATTTAGCTTGTAAACAGGCCGCCGAAAGCTTCCCCCATAATGATGGAGAGGGAAACCGCAATTACATTGTTGCAGGGCCTTGCAGCTCTACAAAACAGAGCTGGCTGTTGAATGAGACTCAGTGCTGGGGGGAAAACAGGTTGTTATCGCTTTAGAAGGAGAGGGTTGCCAGATTGAAATGCAAATCTTAACATTTTGCAATTCATTTGGGGGAAAAGCAATAACGGCAACTACAAAAACAGGAGGGCGGTAGTGTTAGGAGAAAAGGATGAAATAAGGTTATCGTTTCTTGTTTTTCCTTTTTTTTTGGTCAGTGCAATTTCACACTTTATTTCATTTTGTCATATTAAGAAGTCTTGTATGAAAACATTGATGATTTTCAAAGCCTGGTCCCTTAGATCCCAGCAATAGACATTACAGTGTGCTTAGCATAGCATGCACTGTCTCATTGATTTGTGTTCATGACCATTATAGATCCTATAGATAAAAAACACACTTTTTCAACACCCTATTTAGCTAGACATGTTTAGCTAATCTATAAACTTGTTTCCTGAAGATAATCATGTTTATAAAGCAGTGCTGGACCTAGGGACCCACTGCTCTGCACATTTTGTGTCTCCCTTATTTAACACACCTGATTCAGATCATCAGCTCATTAGGTGAGAGCTTCATGTACTGGACTCTGTCAGCTCCCTAGCTTCCTAGGTCATGAATCAGTATATCCAAAGACATTTGAAGGCAAGCCTGCAACATTAGCCAAAAAAAAAAAAAGTGTAATGCGTGCTAATTCAGTCGTACGCAGGGACAAAGGTAATGGATGTCAATGGAGGAGAGGCTTCACTACGCTGAATAAACCTCTTTTGTGAGGAAATAGCTTATCATTTGATGAATCGACAACCCAAACAGCTAATCTTCAACATGTTTGCTATCAGTTGTTTTGAATTGATCTATTTTTAGAGTTTACACAGAAAAAAATGCTGTTTTATAAGAGAAGTCATGAACAGTTACAGCTGTGATTCAGTTTATGGCACTTCTCATTCATTGCTATGGTATCTCAACTAAATTCACTGACGTCAAGGCTGTAATGTGAATGGTTATCAAGGCACACATGATCCAAGTTAGCCGTTACCCCTTCTTTAGTGGTAGAGCCACATACCCTTGCATCTCCCAATAATAAGACAATTGAAATTGAAAATATGCTCAATGGAAACACGTCAGTTTCGCAAAAAAAAAGTGTTTACGCTCACATGAGGTGGTTTTTCAGGCAATTCGAAAAAGGAATATTTTGCAAAACTGCAATGGAAACAGTTTTTCCGCATTTAAGGTCACCTGCCGTATGTAAAAGTCGATCATTCTTTAAAGAGGGCGCGGTATGTTTGGACAGAAGACGAGAGTTCTTCGTGACACTCATAAAAGACAAAAGTATTACGGGACTACTGGATTCTAAACAACAAAGAAATGCCACAATATAAATTTCTGAAGACCTCGAAGCAGATAGGAGGGAGTAACACCTCATATGTGCCCACTCCCATGTATAAGGTGTTTTCCTTGCCATAAATGCTTGGATAACAGGCCTTTGTCTCCTTTGATTAAAAATAATAGCTAGTGCAGTGGCTGGGATATATGTAAACCTACCAACATCCATTGCCATGATTTTTGGAATTAATTATCGTGAGAGAAAAATAAAAAGATGTTTTAGTCGCATAACATCGTTTAATGGAAACGCTGTAATTCCGCAATCATTTTTTATCAGTATTTATTTGCGCAATTCTGTAATGGAAACGTGGCTAGTGTCACTTTTGATCACTTTAATGCATCCTTGCTAATTAAAAGTATTTAGTTTATTAGTCCAAAAATATCTTACTGACCCCAAACTTTTGAACGTGTGTGTGTGTGGTTCAGGTATTCCTTACATTGTGGGGACAAAATGTCCCCACAAGGATAGTAATACCAAAAAAAAGTGTATCTTGTGTGCACATTTTGTAGTTCCCATAAGGAAAACAGCTTATAAATCATACATTTTTTTTCTTTTTTTAATGTAAAAAGTTTTCTGTAAGGGTTGTGTTTAAGGGTAGGATTAGGGGATGAGTTATTTTAGCAAATGTATCTCTTTGTTTAATCAATAAATACAGTTGTGAAAGATCCCTATCAATCTTTCAGGGTTGCGAAATGTTACAAATTTATGAGAGTGGTTTAATACACATCCAAACATGCAAGTTATGCAACAGCCCTCTGTTTATATTTCCACAGGTTTGTATTTGCCTTAAAGTCCCAGAACTTTTTTTTTTTTTTTCTGGGAATTTTTATTTCTCTTTCAGACAAAATGTTCTATTGTTCTTGACCAAATTCTGCTTATTTAATAAGTTTTTGATCTGGTCTACAATACTTGATGGCAGAGTAGACTGTTATTTTATAAGGCATTACTTTATTTTTATAGTTCAGAAGAACCCATCAAAAAACAGGTAATTTGAGATTTAAGAATGTTTGTATTTGATTAATGATGAAGACCTGTCACCTCTATTGACTTGTTGTATGACGTTCCTTTGTATGATCACTTCAATACCATTCAGTGCAACGCATCCTCTTATAAAAAAATTGTATTACTCTCAGAGAAATGCTCTTGGAGATTTTGCGATTGTTCCCTTTGGTGGTGTCTTCAAAGTAAACATCATCCGCGTGACTCATGATAACCTCAGACTTGAACAGATTAACACGACTCGACAGCAGTAACAGCCCTCCCTCGCTGTGCGTGTGTCGGTTTAGGAGGAGATTACTTTGATATTTAATGTCGGCTTGCCACTTGCATTGACCTTTTAGTGTAGCACATTCCGAGGGCGTTGTAATTAGCACTGGTCAGAGAGAGTGAACGAGAGAAGGGCGAGACAGACGAGCCAGGAGGCATGTTCGGCTGAACACGTAGAAGACGTGCTCTGTGTGAGACCGCGGCCGCCCGCTGGGCGTCACAGCCCTTTTCACTTCCCATCTGCAATTATTTCTGTCTCCACCACAGAACGGTCTGACCGCTTGACAAGTCAATTAATTCTTAATGGGCCCTCCATCTGGCTCAGTTCAGTCGGAGGTCTGTAGCCTCTCAGCACAGGGACGGAGCTTAATGCTAATGACTGATGAGATTTTGTCAGGTAAAATCACCACCGGAGCTAACAGTGACCACACAGGTGTAGTTATGATTTACCACAAATTAACAATATAGAGACTTCATTGTCTATGGCACAACGTTATAAATCTTTTCAAGAGAGAATGAGTACATTATGACTCGATTGATTGTTCCTTGGAAAATATATATATATATATATATATATATATATATATATATATATATATTTCAAAGTACCATTAATATTACTGATCTGATGATACCATGACTGGAATCATGGTACGACCACTACTTTTTTTTTTTTCTCTCTCTCTCTCTTTTTTTTTTTCCTATTTAAGAGATACACCATGGAAGACTGTTACTTAAGTACTGATGTATTTGGCATCTGATACCATGATTATACCACGGTACTTTTTAAGGGATATACCGTGGTACATAATGACTACCCTTATAAAGAAGTACTTCATTGGTACCATGGCACAGTCATAGTATTATTGTACTTTGAAATAATCCACGGTACTGAAAGTCATATATCATGGTTTATATATGGCACTCCATGGCACATGTCCAAGCTACCAAAATGCTACCATGGTACCATGTCCAAAAACATGGTAATACTATAGTACTTTTGGTACTTTTTGTACTCCAGAACAAAACACATAGTGTATTTGTTTAATAGCTTAAATGGAGTTCTTCTAATTCTTCTGGCAGTTCATCTTGCGATCCTCACACACACCAGTGCATGGATAATCCAGTTCATTATAAATATTTATGTTGCTAATTACTCCAAGTACATTATTAATAGCTCTGAAATTTTCCTCAAAGAGTATATAATTAGGCAAGGAAATTAGTCAAAAGCTAATAAAGCTGGAAGTTGAAAAGGCATTTTTAAGCATAGCTCATTTCTGCTCCGGATTGCAAAACTGTTTTCTTGCCTTGCATGCATTTTCATGAAGAGATATCTCACTCGTCCATAGCTAATAAATACAGACCCTGACAGTGTGGAACCATCAAATATTAGCTCACATTCCATTAGCATGTATTAGCGCAATATGCTAACTTTAATTAGGGACTGCTGTGCTCTTTTAATGCACTGTTTGCGTTCCTTCCGTATTTACTGTAAGGATTTGCAAGCCCTGCAAAGTGTATGTAATAAACCAAAAAATATGTAAATTAAATGAATAATGTAAATAGGAATGGAATTAATACATAGTGTGATTCATTCACAATAGGTTTTAATTTTCCCCATCATGCATTGCTGTGATGACCTGCATGTTCAAATAAGTCAATGCTTTTTCATTTCTCTTTTCTTTTGTAGGTTTGTACTAAAGTGGTTTTTTTTGTTGTTGTTTTTTTCTTCTTCTTTCTTTTAGACTACTATATACTTTCTTGATTTCCAGAAAAATGTTAAGCAGCAAACTTGTTTCAACATTGATAATAATATTAATATTACGTTTCCTGGGGGGAAAAAATATATATTATTACTGTATATTACTGTTTTTACTGTATTTTTACACAAATAAATGCAGCTTTGTTGAGCATAAGAGCATACTTTTAAAAAAAAACACTAAAAGATCAACCACAAGCTTTTCTGTGGTAGTGTATTTTTTAAATAGTCAATGTAAACAGTGTATACTGCTTAGTATTTAGTAGTACTGTATATTCTAGTATTCTATTCTGAACATAGCCTTTGTCTCTTTGTGTATCGCTCTCATTCCCTATATCCTGCTGTACAGCACTTAGTGCAACTGGGTTGTCGGTCTAACGGGTTCCATTAATGAACAAGACAACAGGCCATTAGGCTCCAGGAGCTTAATTGCTCGTTAATTGGCTAATTAGTGCTCTGCTTTGTTTTTCACTCTCCCTTGACTTTGTTATTTGCTTTTAATATCCCACCATCGTCTTACATTCTCCACCTTGTTTTTAGAGATGCTTGGATGGAGGAGGTTATGAATCCATGTAAGCTAATGTGCATCTGTTTTTAAGGCACCGAGAGATACATGTGACCTCATCGATGTCTTGGTCAAGGGTACTCACTTCTTCTCCTTAGTTTATTTCCAGTCCTGCTCAAACACACATGCTAGTAATGTTCAAGTAATCACAAAGAACGTGGCTTTGTTTAGAATATCATACTATTTTATTAGAATAACTAGTATATATACAGTATGTGAATTTTCTTAATCAAATACTTGAATACCAAAATGTGCCATATGTAACATAACACATAGTAGCCTTGCATTTTAATTAACCTTCTATTTCCAGTGTCACAGACACATTAGTAGTATTTTTTTTTTTTTTTTTTTTTTATCAAATTATGTATTAAAATATAAACTGGACAGCAGTCACAACATAAGGTCACGTGACAACAATGTAGCATACTGTTGGTTGCATAATGCTAAATGTTTAAATGTTTCACCAGTAGGGTAGTATACACTACATACTTCAGTATTTAGTACGTAGTATGCTATTATTTAATTCTGAACAGTCCCGTCCAAACGTTCTTAATGCCTGTCTAAGGGACCATTACAAACAGTTCTCAAAATGCATTTCTCAAATATATTGAAATGGCTTTAAAAGTCCCTTCAAGGCTGTAATGTGATTGGTTATCAAGGCACACATGATCCAAGTTAGCCGTTACCCCTTCTTTAGTGGTACAGCCACATAACGTTGCGAACTAAAATAATGTCTCCATTGGATTGGTAAGTTGACTTTAAAGTAAGTTTAGAATTACCAATATTTTCTGCCCCTACACCGTTAAAACCTTTAAAGTGTTTTCCTACTTTGAAACTTCTGAATGCAGTATGCCTCTGATTTGCTGATTTAGGAGAGTTTGACTTGAGCTAGAACTAAACTGTGCTGTAATGTAGATGTCCAAGAGCAGAAAGCAGTTCCTCTGATGTAGGCATGGCGAAAATGGAATGTTCTACATATAACATCACTAGTAAAATTTTACAGCGTGATCATTATCCCAAATTTTACGAGCAGCATTTTAAAAATGTGTCAGCGTTTGATGGAAGGACATTCTAGGATTTACAAGTTTGGCTTCACATGGCAGACACATGGATATAAATGAAAAATGAGAACGAAAGTCAAACTAGCCAACAGTAAGTAGGACTTAGTACATTAAGACTGCACTGCATATGCACTGCAAAAATGTTCTTCCTCTGTATTTTTGTCTTGCTTTCCAATACAAATATATAAACGTTCTTAAATCAACATAGATTTACTTGAGATTCAAAATAACAGTTTTCTAAGAAACTGATCAAAATTTAAGTGAGTTTATGCTTAAAGTGTAACTTTGCCGATTTTCAACCTACTTTGTAAGGGCTTTATGCTGATTATAACATAAACAAACAGGAAAACTGGTCTGATTGCATCTGGAGAAAGTGTTAACTGCACTACGAACTGACAATGATATAGACTTTTAAGATGAACAGCTAACATAGCTAGTTATTTTTACTGTTGGTGTTTTATTTGATTTAAATATCTAAATTTTAGTGAGAAGAAATAAAGAAAAACTTTTGGATATCAATCTGCATATGTGATAGACATCGGTTATGCTCATCTTTGCTCACTCCTTTGAAGGTATCTTGAGTAAATCGGCTCTGTATTTAACATAGGACAGAGAAATTCACATTTATTTGTAATCAAAATGAGAGCTTCGGGGCTTTCGTAAAAACTACAGATTATGTTTCTGCATTTTTTTTATCCCCGCCTACAGACAGTCTGATCGACACAGGGTTATTTACAAAACAGCTATTGTAAGAGTAGGTCTATCATTGAAAATTGTATGATATTTTGTCTACTCTTTAAACAGCATTATGATAAAAATGGAACATTATGGCAACAGCTTTCTTACCTGTAACGTGACAGCGTTTTGCGTGACGGGAGGCTGGGCAGAACTGATGGCAATTTCTTTCAGTGTTTCCACTCTGTTTGACCTAAAACTCTGTTCATGGTCATCCAGTTTGAAATGTTAACTACAAAAACAAAGGATTTTCAAATTGCGGCATTCTCTACGTATTTACAATTCTTTGCAGGCTTAAGCCACTGCCTACAATGCGCTGGATCCTTCACTGGAAACTGAAAATAACTCACTCCCGCTAAACCTTTGAATTCTTACACCCGGGAACAAGTCGACACCATTATAACTAAAAGTTTGCTAAGAAGTATTTCCTGCTAAAGCAAGGTGATATTTGACTCGGGTAAGCATATCCATAGCAGACTGGTGAGAATGGCCTTGGACGGCAGCATGCCAAGTTTTCGTACCTATTTAGCAAAAGGGAAGATAACAGCCTTTTTTTCTAGTCGGGTAGCACCGATTTCATTCATTGTTCCTATTTCTTCTAATATCTGATGTAATGTTATGCATCTCAAGTAAATGTTTCTTGATGTATGAATGTTTAGATATTTGAGTGGAAAACAAGAAAAATAAACTCAGCAAGAAAATCTCTTTTTGCTGTGTATGCCTTTATTGATGCATGCTTTTTACATCCTCAATATAAAATCACACTACTGGCATCACTGAAAGATTTTAAAAATATATGCGCATGTATTTTTTTTTTTTTCTTCTTCACTGCAGTTGCTATGCATGTGGCCAATCTTAATGACAGTTTTCATCTATTTTTGATGATGTTTATAAATGTTAACATAAGGACAGCAGAGCTTAGCAGATCAGTATGAGCAACACGGCTGACATCCCGCCTACAAGGACACTACAATGCATACACTGCCATAGCACTGGTAATGTTGCCATAGAAACACATAGCAAGCCAAGGTTTACATTACGCATCTTGTCGTGCACTGTCAGGAATTAATATACATTTCTGTCTTTGTGCACGTAGACTGAGACTGAAAAGAAGGTAGAGGTAGCATTTGCTTGGGTGTTTTTTGGTGCTACGGCAATTTATTTGACTAAAAAACTGTTTAAATAATTGTCTTGACATTCTCTCATATGCATTGGGCAGAAGTGCTTCTAGTGTTTTTAACTGCAATGTAAATTCTGCTTATTGGATACAAATGCAGCTGAAACATATATTTCATGCAGGGCTTTATGCAAGGATGTTGTTCTTCTGTTTGATAGCATATGCTGTATAAAAACTGCAAGAACTACAAATATAAATTTCTGATTGCACTGTGGAAGTGTAAAATATCTGGAGAGAGTTAGCCTTTAGCATTACTATTAGTCTCAGTCGCAGTTGTTGTGCAGTAGTCTGCTGGTGCGTGTGGCCCAGGAAGTACACTATCTAGATGCTGCCATCGACATATTGTGAGATATAAAGACACAACTACATTTATTTACTTATTTGTTTATTTTTAAATACCAGGCTTTCATACAGTAGCTACTTTAGAATGGCTATGAATGGATAAACATGTTTTATGCTCATTATTGGTGTATTTACAGCATCTACCAGCAGGGGCTAACATGCATCTTGTTATATTTATCCACCTTATTTTTCAGTGCGTAAATAAATGATTTCCTGTGAATGTGTGAGACATCCAATTCATTAGCCAACATTAGTAAAAAAGAAAGAAATGTCACAAAATATTTGCTCTACAAACCAATATGTTTATGATTATGATAAATAAAATAAGATGATACCAGTTTTTAACATTAAGCAGCATAATAGACTGTTTTTGTACATGAAAAGAACTGGAAGAGACTGACATTGGAAGCCTTGCACATACAAGTTAAAAATAGTTGCACCTGCTCTTACATAAAAAAAAAAAATAAAAAAAAAGCTGGATACAAGCACAAGGAAGTACACAGGTAGACCCTAAATCTTTCTCTAATTGAAAGTCTAAGGGATGTTATGGGTGAGCATGCACGTTTTGCTCATCAACATGGTTCCTGTGGGCAGAAACAGATATAGATTGACCTTTTCTGCTCAGCTCCCAACATTACCACAATCTGCCCTTCTCATTACCACGGGAACGTTTCACACAGTATTAGACTTAATAAATGACTTTTCCTCTCCTCCTCCCTCTCTTCTTATTCCCCGTTCATGCTCCCTTTGCTCTCTCTCTCTCTCTCTCTCTCTCTCTTGCTCACTTTTCTGCTCCTGAGCCGATAACCCAGAGTCCCCTGGGGCTTGGCCTCCATAATCACGTCAGTTCACAGCCCTCTTATTTGAGCAGAATTGCTTAATTGGTATGTGTTCTACATAACTGTCGGAGTATTAGACTCACAAATGAAGGTTAGAACCTCGGTGCTTGTAATCGACTGAAAGAAATTGATTTGCGCTCAGACGCTCTACAGGGAGAGAACTTTACGGTTCTCTAAAGAAATTAAGCTTTATAATTGTGTTTTTTTTTTTTTTTTTTTTTTTTTTTTTTCAGTCCCCTCCCCCCTGAATATTTTTTTCTTTATTTCATACATTCCCTAAAAACACTGTGTTGATATTCAGACAAGTGACAATTCTAACTGAAAACATTTCTCTTAATTCAGGCAGTGTGTTATTGGTCATCTAGTGTGATCATATTTTCTTTGTCAATCTTTTAGATGCCATGTGTAATATTTCTAGCTCAGGCTCATTGGAAAAAATGTGCGGCGACATTTCTGCAAAATAGTAATAGTTGTATGCTTCTTGTAAGTTTTGCAACACTTTCAAAGAGAAATGTCCAATGAGTGGTTGTTGTACGTATCACTGCAGTTTGGAAATGAAATGTATGTGTGAGTCGTGCTAAAAGGTTAATTCTCTATCACATTTTCAAATAACGTACCACCTACACTACACCTAACTGATATTGTTAACAAAAGCAAACGTGAGATCACATTTGCTGAAGCAACCATGCCATTTAGCCTACCTTCTACAGATCTTTGAGCTCTTTTCTTGTAACTTGTTTCACAGGACTCACAAGGATCGCAAGTGCAAACAAAAGTTTACTATTTCAGAAAAGCCATAGATATGAAGTTGGTTATGTGATGCAAATGTCAGAATTGCATTACCAATCATGCACTGGTAAAAGCATCTTGAGGTCATAACATAGTACTGTGCAAGGAACCGCACAAAATGAAGTCTTTATTAACTAATAATCTGTCCCCATAATTATAGTTTGAGTAAAAAGAATAGTTGTTGGTGTTTTACTGCCACTGTTATTTCAGCTGGAAACTGCAGTGAATTGTGTTTATTAGTATGTTTAGTACAAACATGTGAGCCTAGATTGAATTCTAGAGATATTTGCCAAAGTGCATCAGCTAAGTGATTGACATCAAGGTACACAACATTACAACCCACTTAACAGATTGTGCAGCTATTCCTCATAGTCTAATTTTTGCTAATGAAAAATTAAATATCATGTCTGTCCTGACAAAGGTCCATACAGATTCCCTTAAAATGGATTTAGAGGTTTTTAGATGACTGTGTCAAGGACAATTCCCATTGTGTAGAATTAGCATAAGTTCAGTAGCTCAACTGGTAGATCATGGCACTAATGGTCATGGGTTTAAATACTAGGGAACATACAAAGCTGTTACAATGCATGCAGTACCTCAAATGAACTGGAAGATGCTTTGAATAACAAAGTCTTCAAATTGCATAAATGTAAATGTAGTATTGTAAGTAGTTCACTTACTCAAGATTGTTTGTACTTTGATATTTGTGAATTGTTTATGCAGGGTTCATGCTTAGTGCTATAATAAGGAGGTGTGGATTCATTTAGTGTGGGATCTTCATTTTGTTTGAGTCATGCTACAATCAGGCAGAAAATATTAAAATATAATAATTTCATTTGCAAGAGTTGCCCTGGATGAGAGTGATCTGATATTGAGACCCAGCTTCAGTTCACAGAAGCTGAGTTATCAGTGGGTATTCATGTATGAATATTTATTAGATTACACTATTATCATGTTTCCAGACAAGGAACATCTACAGTCTCATTTGGCTGTGGGTTAGTATGAATGGTAGAGAAGGTTCTGGAGTGGATTTTTTGTGTAATACCTGATGTGTAATATTTTAACATAAGCAAACATGAGATAAAAACACATTTGCTGAAGCAACCATTTTGATATTATCTTGAAAACTTTTTCTAGGTCATGTCTAATCAAGTTCAAGTTTTCTCAGAAAGGGTGCACTAAAATTCTTTCAGGACTAAACTGATTATATGTGGTCTGACACTAAGTTTAAAATCATGTTAGCAAAACCACTTGCACTGATCGTTGAATTGCCTTAATATTGATCCTCACATTCTACAAATCACAGGAGTCAATGATAATGTTTGTGATTTACATTAGGCTTATCAGCACACACCAAGGTTTACCTTAAAGGAATAGTTCAAACCAAAAAAGAAAGAAAGAAATTGGTCTGGTCTGTTTATTCACCCTAATGTTATTCGAAAACTGTTAAGATTTCTTCTGTGGAACACAAAAAGACATTCTCTGCTGGTCATTCTTTTCCATACAATTATGAAAATGAATTAATAGAAACTGAAGCGTTCACGCTTAAAAGGTGGTCTATATGATGGTCATGCAGGTTTTGGAATGACATGTGGGTGAGTAAATGTTAGCAGAACTTTCATTTTTGTGTAAACTATTTGTGTAAATATGACACGCATTATATTGCATACTAATATATGTTCATGTGTTCAACAACTTCATTGTTATCTTAATTTTCTGTTGCTTGTTGGCTCTGAATGCAAATTAGATCTTTTTTAAAACTTTATATTTGTCATAATGTGTCATAATTTAATCTGCCCCAGTTTTGACTCACGCAAACAAAATCTACAGAGTAGATGCTTGGTTGTGTCAGCATCCGTAGCATTAGCATGCTAGTGATGACTGATCTTTCCTTGATCTCTTCTAGGATTAGCCAAGCCGTTAGCATTTTAGCTAATCTGGTTGACACCTGTTTTTATTGACATATGAGCTGAGTTTGAACAGTTGAACTGCTCCCACAGTCTGATGCGATCTGTCTTCGTACCCTCCCTAGTGAATCTTATCTGTTTTGGATGAGCGTTTTGGCAGATCTTTCCTGGAAGACAGATTTATGGGTTTAGCCTTTTGGCTCTAGGCTTCAGTTCTTATGCATTCCCTCTGTGAAGTTCATGAAGTACAGCCTTCATTCTGTTGATGTTGCTAGCCGAATGTAATAATGTTTGCCTATTTATTTCTATACTAAAATGTAGCAAGAAATGTGCCCTGGAATAGACCGTTCCAGAGATGTAGTCTGGATTATAGTCCACCTCAGCTCTAGGCTTACAACATATGGTCTGTTAAGCTTTTGTTCAAACAGTCAGATATATTAATAAAGGCAATGGACCAGTCTCAAGTTTTTCTAGGCAGTCTGTCTGTTATAACATTCCATGGCACCCAGTTCATCTCATAATAGCTGTTGTATGTTTCTGTAGAGAAAGATTAAGGGTGCGGCCTGGGAGATAGTTGTCTAAACAGAGTTAAGACCTTCAGACTGTGTTTGTAGATCTGCTGCATTTGTCAGGGTCAGGACTTACGCTTTGAAGTCCTGGTTTGGGATTTTGCTAGATTTTGAGGCATGGATTGTCTTAAGCATCTCTGGTATTAGCACTTAGCTTAGCACTTTTCCCTCATCCATTAACCTAGATCAATGGCCCAGCTCAGTGCTGGCCACTTTTACTGTGAGATTGGAGGAATCTTTTCAGCTCTTACTTTCACTCCTAGTGAATGACTGGAACATTTAAAGGGGTCATGACATGAGAAATCAAATTTTCCTTGAGCTTTTGACACATAATAGTTCGTTGTACCATTAAAACATCCTGCAAGTTAGATCCATCTATCGTTCCATCCATCTATCCAATCACCAATAGGTTACATTACAGCTAGAATTTGCTACATTTTTATTTGTGAGGGTATCTGATTGGACAAAAAATGTGTGGTGCAAGATTTTCAAGAAAATAAATGTGACCGTATAAAGTGTAAACCTGCAATGTATGCGCTCTTTAAATTTAAAGTTTCACTTCTCTTATTCTAGACCTCACTTCTCCAAATCAAAGAAAAAGATGCTAGATCGAGATACCTAGACTCTATTCCTGTTATTTCTGTTCTCGGTTGCCTTAATGTCATATGCAGATAAAGATCTCTGCACCTCCATTTTAAATCCAAGATTCACAGCATAACCTGAATATAAAATGGAGGGAGGAAGGTGCAGGCTCATTGGTCAAGGCCTCGTCTCTGACACAGTCAGGAGGAAATATGGAAGGGAAATTAATTTGCCCCATCATTCTGACAAAGGGAGGTGAGTGGAGGGAACTGACATGCCGTGCCACGCTTCATTGTTTCAGATCTCAAGTCTCATAAATTTGCACGGCTCTCGTGAAAGAAAGCAATAACGCGTTATCGCATTGCCACCGTAAAACACCGTAATTAACATTCACCGACTGTAACTGATCCATCTTTCATTCTCTCCGCTCTGAAACTGCCTAAGCTTGTGTGCGAATGTGAGAATAAGTCTTCCATTTTGTGTCTTCTTAGGTGCCTGATTTTTTTTCCCGTACACTCCCACCGCCACAAATTCCCCCACATTTCATCGCAATCGTCCTCTTTGATCCCTGCGTGCTGACATTCTTTCAGCCTCAAAATGGCAGCAGTCATTTTGAACACCAGGCATGTGTGCTAGTACACTCAATATCGCAGTAGGCACCCACTCTAGCAGGGGTGACAATTCTTCTCTTTCAGACAATGTGGCATTAGTGCTTGTTAGCTCCACCATTAGCTATAGAGCTCTCAAATTGTGGCTTTGGCCGAGGATGTGTTTGGCTGGCTCCACTTGGAATGGCGTACCATGTATTTACTCCTGTGAGGAGAGTATTAGAGGGCTGCTTCGTTGAGCTCACAATTACTATAATTACAAAATTTCAAGTTGATGCGTGCCCACGGTGGAGGAGAAATGGAAGGTGCAATTATTTAAGAAGCTCCCGTTAGCTCTTCTCAACCATGCTTCAGTGCTCCTCAGCCACAGCACCTATTCTTCTACAACAGCTACAACAACCTGTAATTGTGGCTTTCGCTCCACAGCTGATGGAATCCATTTATCAGGATGGCGCAGTGTGCAGCTAGCCCTCCGCTGTAGTCGGGTCACCTTTATTTATAAAGGGCTTTATACAATACAAATTGTTCAATGCTGCCTCATAGAAATAAACAGGAAAACATCAATCAATATAGCCAAAAAATCTCCCACTCAGCCATGGCCTTTTGGTACGTTTTTTTTTGTGTGTGTGTGTAGCACTGATCAAAGTCCAATTTCTTTCAGCTTTAGAAAAGAAACCTGTCCAATATAGCAGTTTTATCATCTAAGGTTGGGGGGCAATTCCAGATCGACCCCAAGTGAGTGGATGAATTTAGAGATCTGCTCTGTTTAAAAAACAGTCCTGCCATCTGTGTTAAGGCCTTTTCACATGACTCACGTCAGGGCTTCAATGCACCGCTCAGCGCGCTGCTTTGACCTCCACCTAAAAAGTAACAACCATGGCATCACAGAAGGGCAATTTTACAAGGTTTCTAGGAAGAAAGTGGGAAGTACACTCTGTTTCACAACAAAAACATGTATTTGAATGGGGGGGAAAAACACAAAAATATATTGCCAAAAAAAGCAGTTGAAGGACAACATAAACAAACACTGTTTGATGGCAAAAAAAAAATAGATAAGAAAGATTTACAAATAAATATATAAATGCAATCAAGTAACAAATGTTACAATAAATATATAAACAATTTACAAAAATGTTTTTTAGTCATATATTTTTACATTTACAGTCACATTTCGTGTTGCTTTTTCTATAAATTATGTCATTAGTGAGGCAAAATGTCTGAAAATCGCAAACATGGGTGCAATGACAGCGCATGTGGAATTCATTGCATGCACTTTCAAAATTTAGAGGGGGGTCTAATTTTAATAGTTTGAAGACACTTTATTGACGTCCGTTGCGGTGGGGCTGCTGACACATCAATCCATAAAGTTGTATTGGGCTACGCTTCATATGAAAGGGCCTTCATGATGTCTCCTGTTGGTGTCCAGGTTCACAGAACTAAATTGTTTTCTAGGAATTTGTCTGATACTGAAGAAAAGTGTGACTGTTTTTTCCCCTGATACACTAGAGAAGAAGAGTCATAATGGATATTCACTCATAAAACACTCATTTAGCATGCAAAAGGGCAAAATAAGGTGTGAATCTCTGAGGTAACGCAACCTACATGTTCAGATTTAGATTCCCTTTCTTTATAACGCCTAACTTGCAAGTTTCAGGTGAGATAAACCACTGATAAAGTCAGCCCGCATAGTTGGTCTCAGTCTGACTCATTCCTGCTACACAGGCGCACCTTGAAAACCACAGATATGGTCCTCCATCACACAGATCGGGTGTTGTATATAGCTGATTAATGCTCTTTTACTTTTGCAAAAGAGAAGGCTGAACCGCAGTGTAAACCACTTCCTATGGCTTTGTTTGCAAGGGTGTAAAAAGGTTTAATGTTCTGAGTAAAATTGCCACTTCTGCTTGCTATGCATCGTGAACAAACAAAGAACAGTCAGTAAGAGTTATCAAAAATAGCTGGTGTAAAATGATATACTAATCAAACATTCATATGTTGCATTTGTACATTTGATTCATTTTAGTGAATTGATTTAATCGGTTAATTCATGTAAATGAAAAAGTTTGAAAGAAAACGTCTATTCTTGTATGTAATAGGGTTTACACAGACTTGACGACTTAAATGCTCTGCCATGATGCTTTAAGTTTGACATCTTTGAAGTTTGACAACTTTGAAACTAACAACATTGCTGCCTTGCAGAAGACCTTCAGACTGTTCTGACTTAGTGTGCTATATCTTTTCTAACTGATTGGACTGATTGGTTTTCGTACAAATTACGATCAAAACTTTTTTTTAAAAATCCCATAGATTTACATTGCCTGTAATATTAATGCTGTCCTATAAGGGGGCCACAGGATGCAAAGTCTTTTAAGTACACTTTTACGCTCCATTTCCATCAGTTAAAATGACAAATATATGCATACTCCGAGAGCACTCCACGGGTTATGTTTGTTTATACCATCTGGATACTCAATTTAATTGGGTGAATGCATGTTTTAAACAGCTTATTGTATAGGTAAGTTAATCGGTGTTCTAAACTAATATGCTGCTACATTGTAGCATGCACACATACAGACAGTAGCTCACACATCATGTGACGTACTTAATGTCAACGCTGTCCTGTGATTTATCAATAAAATAGCTTAAGCATTTTTTTTTTTTTTCCCAGTTTTTTGTAAGTAAAACTCACAGCTTCACTATTAGTAAAGAGAAGCTGGATAGACAGTAGGAACAATAGCCTTGTGGGCAGCACTGTGACGTATGCTGTGGCTGTGCACAAGACTACCTGATTCCTAGTCTCGGCTTGAGGTTCAGGTTTCTCAAGCCAACATCAAAGTTTGTTCACAAACTTTAGCCTCTAGCTGCAAATTGTGGCGTATTGCAAAGCATTCCCATTTCTTGTGTTTTTATAAATGACGTCATCAGCGATTATTCAACGTCGACTCGACTTTAATTGCATAACTGTCGATTTCAAAGCCTAGTATCCAATTATTTAGCAAAACATTGCTGTTCATCACTGACTTGGTTATATAAATAGTTGCTTTCTAGTTGTATTTATTGTAAATTTAGGTATGTGTTTTAGGTATTTAGGTATGATGTTAAACGCTATGAGTTTTTTATTTGTAAATATATTCCCCTTTTAGGTGGCTTTTTAAATGGGTATCTTATCTGTAGTTTATATTCTTTCAGTTATAAGTAACTTGTAATTTAACATGATATTGTTTCATAGTAGCTTTCCCTACTTGTCAGCACAAAGTTTCCATTGATATGATTAAAACCCGTTAGTCATTTTGTAACCTGGTGTTGTGCCACAGGTTAAAAGCGTAATCGTTTACCAAAACCTCCATATACAAAGGTGTGTCAGTTTTCAACATGTTTAAATAAGTGCTTAATTGTCAATTGTATCCCTTGGTTTAATATGGGTTGCCTTTTGGTTAAATGTGTTTGGTAAACACAAACATTCTATAAAAAGAACAGCTTATGTGCTTCAGAATGTCTTATACGTTGTTGGAATGAGAGAGACGGTGAGCGAGGCATGTAATTGTGTTTAACCATTTTCACCCGCGTGGTGAAGCACCATGTGGTTCTCCAAAACACGGCTGACCAATTTCAGTCACATCGATGGTTGTTCTCAACGCTTAAAATACTTTTCTTGCTGGAGGTCATTGGGATGATTTCTCAAGCCTCAGCGCAGTATTACTGTCAGATGATTTTGAAAGGCACAAAGAACATCTTTCATTAAGAGACTAAATTCATTAAATGCATTTCCACACTCATTTTGTTTTTACCGCTGCTTGAGACATCAATAGGCCGACATGCGTGAACAACCCGGTCCTGTCCGGTTTTTTAAATGTACATCACAAGAATTAGAAGATGATACTTGAAAGTAAAAATATGTCAAGATCATAAAACTCACTGTATGACCCATCTTTGTAAAGTAAGAAATGGAAATGAAGAGAAAACAGGAAGAGGTTAAAAGTACTTTCATATGGCTTTTTATTAGAGTGTTTAAGACAGATCTAATTTTAATTTGTGTAATGTGCAGAACACTATAAGCCATTGACCGTGTGTGTGTCTTATGACTGGCTTTACGCACTTGCTCTTTGGTCTTGTGGTTTTTCGCTGCAGTTTCAGTTTATAGATGAAGCACAGAGGTATTTATAAATCCATTGCTTATTTACAAATTTTTTATTTTTTTTTGCCTTTTAAATGAGGCAAGTTTTGTTCACACTTTTACTCAGCTTACCTCTTTTCTATCCCCCTTAATCTGTTTCTTGAAGTATGACCCTGTTCGCCTCTTCCAGACCTCAATAAGTGAGACTATGGCCTCTGTTTACTGGTCACTCAATCATTTTAAAGGACTGTTTCTGAAACATTTTCTTTAAAAGGTATTCCACACAGTTCCTGGTATCAACATAATGTTTGTCACATAGAAACATGAGTCTTACTCTGAATTTTCTCAGGTTTCCGTTTGGGGTTTTGGTCAGAAGTACTGAGTTACAATCTTCTAAATCGATATGAGGTATGTTCACAAAGCTCTCAGTGCAGTGAGAGGAGGTCTGATCTGTGAGGAGATTAATCAGATTGAGTGATGTTCTACAGCAGCTGTTGGCAGATACTGCAGTCATCTTTTGCCACTATTGCTTGTCCAAAATCCAGGTCACCCAGTTTTGTACCAATCATATTTGAGTATTAGTAAGATTCCTTCATTGTTGCAGCACCTCTTTTCTCAGTCTGTCTGTAACGATCAGTGTGTTGTGATTGGTCATGAAATGTCCATAACCATAACCACATTAGGAAAATGATATAGTGATATAGAGAATAACTCCCATTGGAGTGGACTTTGTGCTTTGTAACTTTGCAGGCCTTTTTCATGCTCAAACAGCAACATTACACACTAAAGAAAGTTGAAAATGTAAAAAAGATAATAGGTCCTCTTTAATTACAATACTTATTTTACAACAGATGCAGATTAATGCTGATTCATAAACGAATCATTCGGATCAATTTGTGAACCATTTGATTTAATTGAAATCTGATTTATTGTAAAGAACGGATTCAAACTAATGATTTGTTTGGTAATCAGACATCACTATCCTATTAGCAAAGTACTTGTTTACTACAATAAACACCTCTGCCGTCAAACAGCACTTCGACTTTCTCAACAGCATTGGGCTTTCATTGCTACCTGAACCTGAACTGCAGTTGTTGTCTCTTACTTCCTGTGTAACAGCCCGTTAAAGTTCTCTGACCTCAGAGTGGATGTCTTCTCTTAGGCAGCTGTTGGGTTTGGCTTTCTGCAAGGCCAGGGGAAAAACAGCTGACTCTACAGTGGTACCAGATCTTTATATAGCACAGGGACATCCAACAAGTTAGCATGATACTCACAAGCAGATTAATGGCCCCTTTCTCACTCTCCATTTCCACATGCGCTCCCTCTCTTTTATTACACTCAGTTTGCTATGTTTGTTTGTAAACTGCTCAAGGGAGGTTTATACATTTTTAATTGACAAGTCAAAGTGTGTTTGGCAAGAGCAGTTTGTCAAATGTTGTGAAATAGTTCAAGTATGTATAGTATGTATACAAGTACTTTTATGTATATTTAATATATAAAATATATAATTATTTTATATATGTATTTCATATATAAAAATTACTTTTTATAGTCATGTAGCTCCACCCCTTTTCAGCGCTACGCTCGTGTTCTGTCTTCCGGTTTGTATTTCCACATCATGAAGGTAAGATCTTACGGATTTATGAATGAACCGCTTGTTTTAAAAAAAAATTCCGGTCTACTGACATTTGACGTCTGCTTCAAACATTACAATTTTCACGATAACTTTTGTTAACTCTACAATAAGTAAATCCACTTTACCAGCTAATTACTCTTCGACAGCGATGCCATGAAAATATACAGAGTTACCGCAAAAAAAAAAATGGCTGTGTTTCCCTGGCGCATAAGGTCTAAAGGTGCACTCTTTAAAAAAAAAAAAAAAAAAAAAAGGCTCCAAAAGGGAGTTTTCACGGTGATGTGAAGATAAAGAACCTTTCAGTGAACAGTTATTAAAAGAAATGTTTTTTCTTATTCTATAACCTAAAGAGCCTTTTATGCAATAGTTTTATATTATTTTTAATAATAAATATCATTAATTTTGGGGAGGATTATACAATAATAGGTCTGTGTCATGTAACTGACAAGCCTTTAGTTCAGCACCATATATGCCCCATTAGTCAACAAGGCTAAATATTTTGTTTGTTACTTTGTTTGTGTTTATTACTGTTCTGCGCATATTTCCTTATTACGACCCATCTTTCACCCTGACAGACTACAGTATAGAATCTAATTTGTTTTAAGTTTCCTCCCTTCATTTTGTATGGAAATGCTATTGCGTCGTACATCAAGATCTCTTGTCAGCTATTCAAAATGCATTAGCACCGTGTGCTCTTAGCTCTACGTGATAGATCACATTACTCGCATGCTGTATTCAGGCCATAGCTCTGGGGGGATTTTTTCCTGTTGTTTCCAGATAGCTGCTCCCCCTCTGCCCTCATTTTGCTTTAATTGAGTCCTCGTTTCACAGGGCCGCTTCAGTGTCTGGGATCAAACTGGGAGCTCCTAGCAGGCCAGTGGGACTGCAAACCACATGAGGCAGAGCGAGAGAGAGAGTGATGAGCAAATCCCTCCGGGCTTTGTGCGGCCTGCTCTCCTCCCCTGACTCACTATGTCTTTATCTCCTCCGCCGAGGCTTCGTTAGCCGTTAGCGACAGGTCTCCATTACTAACGACAGAGGGCTGTGCGGTCAGGATCAGACAGGAAATGAGGTGCTCCCGCAGGAGAGATGGCAAAGTCTCGGAGCAGCACTGCAGTCATGATTTTTTCCACTTTCAAGTGGAAGGCTTAAAAAAGTTCATTTTTGGCCCTTTTGCCACTTTTATTGATAGAGAAGTGCAGGAATCTTTTAAGAAATGTCACTAGCCAGATTTGACCTGGTCAGCAGGACCTTCGAGGCTCAGTGTAGTGTAGTAATTGTGCTAAAGTAGTTCCTTGTAGTTCAACTGGCAGAGTAAATGTTGTTAACAGCACCATGGTCATGGCTTTGATAAAATGCATAAATATACTGTAAATGGAAATTTTGACTCACAAAGGGCATTTAGCGTTAGCATTATTTTGATTAGCATATTACTTTACAAATGGTGTTTTACTAAAATACATTTTTGTAAATATTATATAATTCAGTTAAAATGTATATTATTTGATCTATTATTTGATATTTAGTCTTTTCTAGGTGGGTAAATTATAAAAAAAATAAATAAATAAATTTAAAAAATCCCTTGTTGGCAAATGCTATTTACATTTCTATTTAATTTAGACCTGGATTTTAACTCAATCGACTCTGTTTGAATCCGCCTTTTGCCGTGCTCGCATTTTCAATAAAAATGAAAATAATGTTCTAAAAGTGGAAATAAACTGTGAATATGTGTTTAATAATATTAAAAGTGTTTATTGGGTAGGGTTAGGGGAAGGTGTAGGGAGGGTTTTTATTCTCCCAATAAGGCAGCATCCATTTAATAATTTTAATAAATATAGTAATCATTTACACTTATTTATTGCATCCTGTTAATGTACAAAAATACTGAGGTACAAATAGTATCTGTCAATATAAAGTTATAGATAGCATCTAATTATTTTTTACTCTTATTGCAAAGAACTGATACTTTTACATGGTGTAAATAGAATCTAACTCTATTTTCACCTAGTGTAAATAGCATATCACTAAGAAAATGCTGTTATTGTCACTTAGTGTAAATAGAATATATTGCTATTGTCACTTAGTGTAAATATCATCTATCGCTATTTGCACTTAGTGCAATTAACATATTTTTAGTGTTTGTTTCAGTGCTGATCATCCCAGATGTCCATTTTTAGGTACATTAGTGTATTTTTATTCTGATAAAATCAAAACTTGAATGCAGTATGTCACTTTAGTAATTATTTAAACTAAATTTCATTAACATAAATGTACATTTTGACTAAACAAGGGCTTAGTATTTTTTTATAAAATAATTTATAAATGGGGTTTTACCATTAAAAATACATCTACTTAGTAAATTCATCCTCAACATAGCTGGGTTTGGATTTCAATTGTAATAGTTTAATGTATTTCAGCAAGGCGATAAAGTGAACCGGACTTTATTTTTTTGTGAAAAACAGGTGTACAGGCTTAATGAGACTGGATGCATGTCGCAACACTGCACGTTTGCGCTTGAGACCATAGTCTGTTTTTAAAAGTCGAGATAAACACTTCAGATGTTGTCACAGTGGGTCCTCGATCCCTCAATGTCAGTTCATTTATGTTCAGCAATTCAGAGATAGAGTTAATGAGATCCCCACAGGCCGCCCCCAACGGAGGCTTTCCACTGCGTTCCCACTGTAATATACATCATGTCTGCTTTCAAATCAATTACATTTTTATCTGATAAAAACGTAATGCAGCTTGATTGAGTTTTCAGCACGGCAGTCGACAGTGTTTTTGCAGCCTAGAAAAGGGAGCCAATTATAACAGGAAGTTTAATCAAATTAAATTCCACTTCACCCAGATGCACTCTTTGTGGAATGTGACTGAAAATGTTTGACTTAATTTGTTTTGTACTTTTGTTGATGTGTCTTCTTTTTGATAAATCGCTTTCCTGAAGAGGAAATATTTTGAACTCAATGAAGCGAGACACAGCGGTACATCAGTCGATGATGGATTGACTCTTTATTTCTTCGCAACTCTGTTGTTGTTAATTTCAGGAAATTTATTTGGAATCTATTTATTTGTTTGTTCACTTTTTTCGGCTTTATCTTTTAATTTCCGTCTTTTCATTCTGTCTTTTTCTCTTGAAACTTGTTTGAAGTTGGATATTTATTTACTATTTCATGTGTTTTCATCATAGGTTGAGACCTTATGATCTCAGGCATATGTTGAATAATTCTGTTAGGGGTTCATTTGTTACACTGGTGGACGTTCAAAGAAAGTCTGTTGGGTTGATCACACTGGTCACACATTTTTGTATGCAAACTGCAGTGGGTCCAGAAAGGGTCCAGTAATGTCCTTCAGGTGGGCCAGCACCTGTCTTTCAAATGACTTAATGACCACAGATGTTAAGGCAACAGGTCTGTAGTCATTGAGACCTGTGGTTTTGGGTTTCTTTGGGATTGTGATGATTGTGGAGCATTTGAAGCAGGAAGGAACTTTGCACAGCTCCAGTGATCTGTTGAAGATTTTTTGTGAAGATAGGGGCCAGCTGGTTAGTACCGAATTTCAGACGGGCTGGTGAAACACCGTCTGGGCCTGGTGCTTTCCTTGTCTTCTGTTTCCAGAAGACCCGACACACATCATCTTCACAGACCTGAAGTGCTGGAGTGGGGTTGCTGGAGGTGTTAATGGGTATATGGAGAGAAGGTGAGAATGGGTGTGGGGTGTGAGACAGTGTTTTTTCAAACCTGCAATAAAACTCATTCAAATCATTGGCCAATTGTTGATTAAACACAGTGCTGGGGGGTGGTGTCTTGTAGTTAGTAATGTCTTTCAGGCCTTTCCACACTAATGACGGGTCATTGGCTGAAAACTGGTTTCTCAGCTTTTCAGAATAGTTCCTCTTAGCCACTCTGATCTCCTTTGTCAGTATGTATTTGGCCTGTCTTAACAAGACTCTGTCCCCATTCCTGTAGGCATCTTCTTTAGCCTGACGAAGTTGTCTGAGTTTTGCAGTGAACCACGGTTTGTTGTTGTAAGTTAAATGAGTCCTGGTAGGGATGCACATATCTTCACAGGGATGCACATATCTTCACAGAAACTCATGTTACTGATATATTATGATATATGTGAGTTCGTCCAGGCCGGTGGCAGCAGCCTCAAAAACACTCCAATCAGTGCATTAGAAGCAGGCTTGTAAATCCCGCTCTGCTTCATTAGTCCACATTTTTGCAGTCCTTATTACAGATTTAGCTGATTTCAGTTTCTACCTGTAGATCGGTATAAGATGAACCAATCAGTGATCAGAGAGCCCCAAAGCTGCCCGTGGGACAGAGTGATATGCATCCTTTATTGTGGTGTAACAGTGGTCCAGTGTATTACTGTGTACTGTGGACCTGTAATGTGCTGCCTGTATTTTAGCAGTTCACGGGAGAGATTTGCTTTATTAAAGTCCCCAAGAATGATTATAACTGAGTCCAGGTATTGTTGCATGAGTCTGTGATTTGATTAGCCATTTGTTGCAGCGCTGCACTCATGCACGCTTGCAGTGGAATATAAACACTCACGAGAATGAACAAGAAAAATGTACATTGTACACAATAATGTATGAAATGTACATTATTTGGTAGTCTGTTTTAGGTGGATGAATTCTAACAAATTATAGTAGAACTCAACTATCATTTGGGGGTGGGGGGGGGGGGTGTAATTACATTTTCACTGCTGATCATCCCATGTATTTTTATTTCATTTCATTAAAACTAAGATATGTTAAATTTATTGTAGGCCACAGATGTTGTCTACTACAGAGCAAGTTATGTTTATTCCTTTCATTGTAATATGAAGATGTAGATACCATAACATTGGATGCAGACTTGGTGTATGCGTTCCCATAATAAACAATGATTTAGTGCTTGGCCTCTTCTCTTCTGCGCTCTCTCTCTCTCTCTCTCTCTCTCGCTCTCTCTCTCTCTCTCTCTCTCGCTCTCTCTCTCTCTCTCTCTCTCTCTCTCTCTCTCTCTCTCTCTCTCTCTCTCCCTCCCTCTCCCTCTCCCTCTCCCTCTCTTCCTCTCTCTCTGGCTCGCTCTTTACCTCCTTTCCAGCCCTACACATAAATCAATTGAGATGAAAGTTCCATAATTGTGCTTGCTGGGAGGGATTTGAGCAAAATTGCACTATGAATTTTTTAAAGGGAATTTTTACTAGCTGTTCAGCAGGATAGGAGGCAGAGGAGAGGTGAGGCCGTAGAGGATTTATGCGCCTGACTTCTTCATTACCGAAGTCATTTCGCTGCAGATGATAGTGTTGAGCCTGAGGGGACATTGGTCCCCACACACTAACTCAGATTTTAAACCTGCCTAATCTTTCGAAGAGAACATTTCAGCACAGCAATATTAATGTTGCATTAGGGGTTATATTTGTCTGCTAGTGAGAGAGAGGGGGATGAGTCGAATTTTAGCGGGATTTCTCAAAGTGGATAATGAGGCAAGTTGTTCTGCATGCAATTAGTTTAAATGTATGTGACGCTAAAGAGAAATAGAGGTTGTGTTTATTGTGTTTAGATAGGTTTTCTTATCAGCCACCATAACACCAGAATGGTGTAAGAATGGGCATGCACACGAAAATACTTTTTTTTTTTTTTTTTTTTTTTTGGAAATAAATAGTTTTGGGTCATGACAGCACAATAGTTGTGACTTTTCATTTTTAAATGTGGTATTGGTTGCGATGGCATATTGGGAGGTACATTGCAGTTGAATTTGTTGCACATTCTTGCATTCAAAAACACCCAAATGGAAGTACTGAGATATTTTTTGGTCATGCCATAGGACTCAAGTGAGTTGCTTTTAGCTATCTAGAACTGCAACTTCAAATTTTTCCAGGTTATGGGTCAATTCCTTTGATTCGGACAGTTCAAGAGGAGTTGAATTTAATTCATTAGGCAACTTGAGAAGTGTACATAGAAGTGTAGGAATCAATCAGTACTGCACATGGAATTCCATTGTATCTTCTGAATTGAAATGGAACTGACCCCTTCTCTGCAAATGACCACTTTCTTTCTGTAAAAGAGTTCTGTCTGCTCTCAAGGTTAACACTCTAAACATGCCAAATCTCATTCGGCTGCCTGCCCTGCGAACGCTCAATTTAACAGCCCACTAGGCTGAGGAACATAGGGCTAAATCCCTCTCCTGGAGCGGATGGAGAATGAGAGATGATTGTATTAGCTTGTCAGCACCTAATGTTGAGCTCAATGGGCAGCAGAGACAAGCAGATATAATTAGCTGCCTCTTACTAGATTTCAGTGGAGTCCGACTGACAGGAACTACAGCAATGGAAACATGAAATGGTAGTTTTGTTGATATTGGTATCAGGTGTCATGGATTCTGCTTCTTCAGTTTAATAATATTAGCTAGTAATGCTAGTGTTCAGGATCATGTCAATTCAATTAGCTTATTTTCAGTCCAACCTAACTTTAATACTACGCATATCATAGTAATACAATGTTGAAAGGATTCACTAAGAACGAGATGTGCCCGCTGTTTTTATACTTTAGTTCTAACACTTCTTTTTCTTAGGAATTATTTAACTAAACTATGCTCATTTCATTGCATTGACATGTATTTTGAGTTTATTTAGTTTATTATACAAGTTTTATTAGAAAGATTTTGTGCACATAACCGTTGGGGCAAAGTATGTAGGGCCAAATGTTTTTAACAAGTATTTGTCGTTCATTGTTGAGTAGTAGCATATGGTTGGCACCACCATCCTGGATTCATGAAGTCTTGCATCAGATAAGAAACCAGCTTGGTTTACCTCAGATCCACTTTAATTTAATGCAGTGAAGGATGGATTGAGTACAAGTTGTGCGCTAGCAGAAATTGGATATTTGATGTTCTTGGTAAGATGTGGTGCTAAATAAAAAGCATCAGGACATTGAGCATCACCACAGTGTTCAATTTCGAAGTGGGGTTAGCATCCCTTTTTACACTGGGTTATGCCCTGCTCTTGCTTAAGCCCTGCTCTTGCAGTGTTAACCCTGTATTGCGGTGCCAAACATGTGCAGTGTGACATGGCGCAGTGTTAGAATGTTACGACAAGATGCTTAGCAACCGACAACTAATTGCTTGCCTCATATTCACATGCTTTGGACAGTCACAGAAACACAGCATGTCATATTTAAACAGTCGTTTCACTTTTTGAGGGGGAAAATGTAAAATGGTGACAGCAAATGTGTCAGTTGGAGAGTTTTATTCTCACCTTTATAGTCCAAAAAGTCCATTCATGGAAAACTTGATAGCAGTTGGCAATATACAATATGAGGATGAGCATAACTAAAGCCTTTATGTAAAAAGATTGCATGCTGTGTTCATCCGAT
The DNA here is from genome assembly GCA_037101425.1 of Elopichthys bambusa. NCBI lineage: Eukaryota > Metazoa > Chordata > Actinopteri > Cypriniformes > Xenocyprididae > Elopichthys > Elopichthys bambusa. Next base: position 34,266,771 of record CM074434.1, on the reverse strand, counting down.
CAGTGACATTGACACTGAAAGCTATATGCAAATAAGAACGTTAACCCTTGTTGAAGTATGAACAGTGTGAAATGTGAAGCAAGACAACCCAGGATTCAGTTTATCTGGGGTTAAGAGTGACCCATGGAACAATGTGATGATCTACATCTGTAGGTCCTCTGCTAAATCTTTATACATTCATTAAAATTTACCTTGAGACCAGTTGGTGAAATATAATTGTGAAAATAGCTTAGAAAATAATAAAGATGCAGATGCCACTTGGTTTGCAGTATCTGTAATGCATTAAGGGTGCTTTCGATTGCTTGTCACTCCCCCTATCCCCAGTGAACTGTGTTCATAATATATTATTTGGGTCCGACCCGCGGTTCGTTTGCACCATCAAACTAGCAGCTGTTTACTCCATTGCTTAGTAACGACGGCACAGGAGAAGGTGGCAAAATGCACAACGTTGCTCTCCTCACTTTTATATTTTTGTTTTTGAACCGTTTGGTTTTGTTCATAATGGCACTTGCGTCTATCTGCCGCGAATGTAGAACGCTGAAGGCGAGCAGAAATTAGATAGGCTACACTACAGCTCTCTGCTTGCAGCACATCAGTCACGCTCGTCGGGAAAGTGAGTGACACAAACACACATTTTTATCAAATAATATGGCATTACTAGTGGTTCACTTCCGCAATTTGGTACGTTTGCGTTCATATCAGCAGTGAACCGTACCGGAGTTCACTTAAACCGCACCCCAGACCACCCCGCAAACTGCACCCGAGTTCAGAAGATAGTGTTCACATCATCCAAACATACCGAACTCTGATGTCAATCGAACCCAGGTGCGCACCAATGTGAAAGCACCCTAAAATTCAGACATTTGCTCTATTGAGACTTGTCCAAATACTACAGCTATAGATGTTTAGGCGCCACAAAATGTAGAAGATTGTGTTTCTATTAGCAGAATTCTAACAATCAAGGAATGCCAGCACATTACAAAAAAATTGTTGAGGATCCTCTGTGGAGTTCAAGCATGACCAATGCAGAGAAGAAGATTGAATGGGGGTATTCTCTAGGTTTTGTGAAAGACCCCCCTACTGGGCCCTCATAGTTGGGGAGTCCACCCCCTCAGCAAGACCTGCTCCAACCAGTGACCTTGAAAATCCCAGGAAGCACTTTGTGATGGTCTCCCAGGCAACGGTCTAGGTTCGCATGGTAACTAGCAGCTTGACTCAATCAATCAAGCCTGGGCTTAGACATTGAGAGCTGGGAGGAACAGCCCTGGCAGGCATGCAAAATCTTTTGGAAGGCGATCAAGAAGAGGGTGATGCGTTAATGTCTTGTCTTGGGTTTCCTGGGTGTTCGTGAATAGGGATTACTTTGAAGAGAGAAAATCCTCGCTTACCATAAGATACACAAGACAAATGATTTACTTTCTTGATGCAAAGCAGAATTACTTTGTGTGTGTGTGTGTGTGTGTGTGTGTGTTTTTGTATGCGCTTGTGTTTCTGAACATCTTTATATATATATATATATATATATATATATATGTGTGTGTGTGTGTGTATATATATGTGTGTGTATATATATATATATGTATGTATATATATATATATATATATATATATATATATATATATATATATATATATATATATATGTGTGTATGTATGTGTGTGTATATATATATATATATATATATATATATATATATATATATATATATATTTATATAATATGTGCGTGTGTATATGTATGCGTTCAGACATTAATGAGATGGAGGCATTCTCTCTAGAACTGACAGCACCTTCAAACCTCTGATGGAAACGTCTCAGAAAGCAGACACAACAGAAACAATTCAAATCTGAAGAACTGGAGTCACTCTACACAATTCTACTTTGATCTTCAAAATGACTAGCTGTCCAAACATCTGCATATGTTTAAAATGAGACTGTTTGGAGCACACACTGGAAACGTCTGCCGTTCAAATAAGTTTGTTAATTGCACACTGTCTGAAAAACACAACTTAATTTCAAATAGGGCATTAGAAGGTGACTTCGTCCATTGGGAGCTGATAATTAGTAACTCTTTTTGATGGCCTGCTCATTTCTCAATTCATTCAACATCATATATTTGAATGTCAGTTATCAAGCTTTATTTTTTTCTGTATTTGTGTCATCCTGTTTTCATTCATGATTTTCGAAAGGCAATCAATATTTTACAAGCGTACCTAGTATCATTTTACTTCTTTTCTACTATCTAGTTGTTTGGCTAATTGCGGATGTTGGAGTATTTGGGGAAACATACTTATTTAAAAGCAGACCTTTTTTTGCAACTATGTCTAATGATATTAATGGCACATGAAATCAAATCACACACTTTAAATTTGCATGTAGAAAAACTAAAAATAAGATTATACAATGTTATAATTGAAACCTGAAATTGGGTGTTCCAGAATTTCAGACACACAACTTTAACTCCAAGCCAAGACGTTCTTCTACACTGACATCTCCTCTCTGCTACATCTCCTCAAATCAGAAAGCAACCTCCAGTCGGCTTCACCCTTTATGAGACGTGTCTCAAATGTGAGACAACTTTGCGTTTATCAGATTCGAGACTATCAACTCGACACTCGATTCCCAGTTGGGCGAAAAGAGAAACACGGCAAACCCTGAGAGATGAAGAGAAGAGGAGAAACGACAGGCGGAAGACAGACAGCGCTGGTAGAAAATCAGAGTTGTAGCAGCATTAATTGATGGTGCTGAGTGCCATATGCGCGGCCATATGGAGCCGAGCCCCTCAGGAGAGCTGTAATAGACAGCCTGCAGCCACTCACACAACCTGGCACATTTACAAACAAGGGACAAACCATTAATATATGCCCAGAGAGAAACCGAGAGAGAGAGGGAGCTGTCAAAGTAGCACAATTTGTTGACTTTTTTCTCCCCCCAATCCTGATTATTTGTTTGTTCTTAGCTTATTTGTCTTTCTGGATTTTTCAGTGTGCATAATAACTAAAATACAATCATTAACATTAAATACTATGTAATTAATTATATAAAATACAATAAGTAAATGAATAAAATATTCTGATTGTTAAAGCTAACAAACAATTGCATAGTCTGGTTCTCTTTGTTGTTTACTGTAGTCAAGAACCGGACACTTAGACAGTCAGAGGATGTTCACTGCCGTTCAAAGGTTTGTAGAAAAATTTTTTTTTTTTTTTTTTAAGTAATCTTTTATGAGCAATTCATTTGATCAAAAAAAAAAAGGCAATTATTTTAAATACATATTTTTTATAACATTATAAAAGCCTTTACTGTTACTATTGATCATTTTAATGCATCCTTGCTAATTTTTTTTTTTTTTTTTTTTTTAATTATCTTACTGACCCTAAACTTTTGAATGGTAGTGTAAGTCATTTTTTTTATTATTATTGTTATATTATTATTTATGGTTGATAAATATGAAATCAGTGTAGTGCAGTTGCAGCCAGTTCTTATTCAGAAGATTATTGTAGCAGTCTGGGACATAAAACGTGTAAAAATCACTTTGTTTCCTGGTGGACGTTCAAAAAAATGTATTCATCCAGACTTTTGGAAATTGCATGGAAGCCAGCCACTCAGATAGAAACTGGTTATTTTAGCCCACTCTTGCCGTTTCATGTGCATCATACATCAGATAGTCCATCTAAGGCTGAGACTCCAGGTGAATGGACTCATTCTTCATCTGACCCACTCAGAGCTGCTGAATAGGGTATAGCACTGCTGTTGACTCTAACCTCTGCTTTTTCAGGAAATGCAGTTGTTGAGAGTGGCCTTCATAGAGACACACACAAACCTGTCAGATTGCCCTCACTCAGGCCTATTGGATTAAAGTGATCGATTGTAGACAAACAGGAGAGGAAAGGAGAGGTTGCTGTAAAAACGAGATTGTAAGAGGGATGAGGAAAGCAGTGAGAGAGAGAGAGAGAGAGAGAGAGGCTGGAAAAAAAGGAGTTAGCCATGTGAAAGTTAAATCCAGTACCACTTGTTGATGGAATACATTTATTTAAACCAAATGAACATGTTTTGGTTAAAGGAAACAGATCTTTATTTATGTTTATAACAGTAGGAACATTACATTACATTACATTACAGTCGGAAAATCCAAACAATAAATAGTCAAGAAAATGTCACAATTTTTATTATATTATATTATATTATATTATATTATATTATATTATATTATATTATATTATATTATATTATATTATATTATATTATATTATATTATATTATATTATATTATATTATATTATATTATATTATATTATATTCTTATAGCTTGTCATTAGGTCTCCAAATCAACATGTTATTCATTTCAATACAATTCTCCCATCAACAAGTGCTACTGAGTTTTAGATCCAGTCTCATTTTCATGCACCTCGTTTCACAGTAACTCTAGTCTAGCTACTGAAAAGAGGAAATGAGAAGGAAGAAAATAGAAGAGCACAGGTGAAAGAATACAGGGAGGATGAGCAGAACTGTCTTGTCAGCCATCCTGTTATTCTTCAGAGGAGAGACAGAGCTGATGAATATGGCTGCTATTGATGTCTTCTGCAGTGAGAATGAGAGCGAGCGAGCGAGAGCTTGTCTGTGATATTTCGGGTGTATTGTGCTGGGTCAAACTGCTGGTGTTTTTCTCTTGCTCTTCTGTATTGTCCTCCCTTTGCTTCTCTAAATTATTCAATGCCTTAGGATGAGCTCTCGCTCTTTCTCATATATCCTTTCTTTTTCTTTTTTCCCTCTCGGTTTCTTTGTTACTCTTTTTTAAATTTTATTTTATTTCAAGAACACTTCACAGGCTGTGCTCCAAGTTTTCATCAGTTGAAGCTAAACAGAGAAACCGTGTGACAGCTTGCGACGATGAAAAACAAAACAAGGCAAACAAAAACTGATTTACTGTGTACAAATACAGACACAATACAGATCTTTGCTTATACTCCAAACGTCCAGATCCACTCTGATAGAAACACAACAACTCAGTTTCAAAATCTGCCTAGCTAGGCAGCAGTTTGACATCATTTATGTGTTCATTGCATAAAGGAAAAACAGCAATATTGTTAAATGTGATTACAAATAATTGTTTTCTATTTTAATATATTTTATAATGTAATTTTATTCCTGTGATGGCAAAGATGGCAATTTTCAGCATCATTACTCCAGTCTTCAGTGTCACATGATCCTTCAGAAACAATTCTGATATGCTGATTTGGTCCTCAAGAATTAATGTTGAAAACAGTTGTGCTGCTTAATATTTTTCAGGTTTCTTTAAGGAATAGAAAGTTTAAAAGAATAGCATTTTAGTATTTTTTTTATTTATTTTTTTATTTATTTTACATTTTAAATGTATTTACTGTCACTTCTAATCAGTTTAATGTGTCCTTGCTAAATAAAATTTCTTATCTTATAGTTTATATTATAGCTTGACCCCAAACTTTAAGCACTAGTTGCATCGCCGTTTGTGTTATATTCCACTTCAGACAACTTACTGTATAGGGCACTTTTTTTTTTTAGGGATGCCTTAGAAGATATATACACACCTATATAGACCGGAGATGATGAGACAGCTAGGGGAACAAAGCGAACAGTTTAAATCAGCCTAATAAAGTCTGCAGATTGGGCCTTAGCCTACTCATTACTCCCTCAGCACTTGCTTGTGTGGCTCTGCACCTTCACCATTAACTGATTTATTATAGCCAAACATTTGGAAGAACACAAGAACATGTGCTCAGACAAGGGATTATAGACGTTACTAAAAATGCAAGAGCCAAATATTTAACATACAAAACAAAATGTCTTGGTGTATCTTTAAGGCCACAGCCAAATCATGAGCTGCTTTCACCAGTCTGTCACTATATTCATCCTAGAGCAAATACAAAACTTGAGATCCAGACCTACACTAACCCAGAGGGTTTACTTATTTTTGCAAAAAAAAAAAAGAAGAAGAAAAGAAATTTTACATTTATATTAATTTTATTTTTATTTATTTATCACTGTTTTATTTCATTTTGTTGAACATTTTAATTTATTCTGCATTTTTATTTTTTCACAACTTTTATTTTTGTCTTAGTTTTGACTTAGGACTTATTTTATTTATTTATTTATTTATTCATTTTATTTTATTCCACATTAATTTTTTATTTTCACTTTATTTTGTTTTTATTTTATTCTGCATTTATATTTTATTTCACAACTTAGTTTTATTTTATTTGTCACTAAGTGACTCCATTTGGACTTATTTGATGTAGTTATTGTTATTTTTATTTATTTTATTATTTATTTTAATTTTCTTTTATCCTACATTTTGTTATTTTGTTCGATATTTTCATTTTTGTTCACAACTTTGTTTTTTATTTTATTTGTCACTAGGTTACTCCACTTGGACTTTTATTATTATTATTATTATTATTATTTTATAAATAATTAGTATATTATTCTTTGGCCATACAAATATACTCAAATGTGTTTTTGCCATGCCTGATGCACACAAAATTGAAAAATTTAAAAGAGAAAAGAGAGCCATCCTCCAGTCTCTTCACCCATTGTGAGAAGCCCTGTGGTTGAATGACAAGTCAAGCGTGAAACTGCTGACTGCCCCCAGAAATCAGAGCTCGGGCCTCCTAGGAACTGATACATGCACATACACACACCACAGTGACTGAACAGAGAGGGCCAACCACTCGACTGCTGAGTCTTCTTTCTCTCTCGTTCTCTCCCGCTCTGTCTAGTCTCCGATCCATCCATCCTCGCTTTATTCTCAGTGTTTTGCAGCCCACACAAGGACATAGAAGAGGGAGAACAAGCAGAGATAGAGAGAGAGAGACTGAAGACGAGAGAAATGCCCGTAGGCTCAATCTGTTCTGTGGTGCGCTACACGCAGGCCATGGGGAGACCTCCACTCACTCGATCAAACTGTCAGACACACACATTCAGGCTGCAGAGGGAGAGGCTCTTTGCTGCCCTGGAGGCCAGTTCAAGTCAACATCCCATTTCCTTCCTTCCCTGCCTAATTTCTTCAGCACCCTCACTTAAATTCCTACGGCCTAGTGCGCTGTTTGTGTATGTGTGTGTGTGTGCACTCCATGCATCTGTTCGTCTCCAGTTGGTTTTGCTGCTGTTGTATGTGCCTGATATAATGGGCTACATGCAGTACACTTGGATTTTTGTACAGATTAGGAAGCAATCCATTCATAAATGGACATCCAAGACAGTTGGATAAGAGTCACAGTAAAAATATCCTGTTAAATTCACAGGAAAAGAAATTGAGCGTAAAAAATAGTCACAATGTTTCCGGTACTGTATTATGGGATGCCATATTGATGCCTGTGTATTTTAGAACTTACATCCATACATCAAGTGATTTAGTGCTAATATATCTACTTGACCTACCATAATTGGCTTTTACTTTAAAATGTACTGATAATGACCATGATAATAGTTCATTAGTGGTTTAATTGAAAGTCTTATGATGAATCAGAGTTTGTAAATGTTCATATAAAATGGCCAATATTTGTGTCACAAAAAGACAAAACGCCACCAGGGTAACTCACATGACACTAAAGTAATACACAGTAAACATTCACTAAATAACAGAAAATGTAACACAAAACATCCTCATGTTCATTAATGACTTAAGTGTTATTTTAGTATCTTTGAGATATTTATTTTTATTGTATTTATGTAGGTTCTGTTTTATTTTTATTAGAGTTTGTTTTTAATTAATATGGATTTAATTCATATCAAAATGATAAATGTTGCCTTGGCAAATAGCTGAAATAAAATAAGTTTGTTATTTTTATTTTATTTCAGTTTAATTTAATTTTATAAAAAAATTCTTCATGGTTTTACTTTTAGATTATAGTTAAGTATCATAACCCTGATTTAAAAAAGGGCAAATTTGACAGTATCTGACAGTAAAATTACATTTGTTAAACCATTTAAAGTTTTTCACTCTATGGTAAGTTAACTTAGTTAACCCCTCAAGTCAAATCACCTTAATTTATTTAGCACTTTTTTACAATGCAAATTATTTCAAAGCAACTTTACAGTGAAAGCAGGAAACAATTGTGGCTGTATAGCAGCTCTAGAAGAAAATGGTGTCAATGTCCAGCTTAAAGGTGGGGTATGTAGTTTTTCAAAAACACTGTTTGAAAGTTAGTCGGGCCAACACCAGCAACAAGCGTGTAACCAGTCAGCATTAGGGGGTGTACGACGGTCGAGGAGAGAGAATGAGCAAGAGGGAGATTTGAAGAAAGACTGCAGAAAGAAAGATGAGACACAATACAAAACAGTTCAAAAGAATATCACTGGAATGAAGGTTTATGACTGGGCAAGTGCTTTAGGACCCACGTTAATACTAGAAAAGCTTTCCAGCGCTGGAGACGCACGCGGAGGCTGCTTTGATTCCGCTTCACACGTGAGTAACACTGGGTTTGTGTGTCATTGATTGTCTGGAGCTGCTGTGCTGTTGGTGACTAACAACAATGTTTAGCGGTGTTTAGCGTCATTGTTAGTGCATTCGCCTCGCCTGCCAGCAGCGAACGGGCCAGGGTTCGAGACCAACTCAGAGCAGGGTTGTTAGGTTTGGGGTAAGTAGATTTGGAGGCGGAGCAATGAAGAGAGGGTTGGGTTTGTTTGGGTTGATTTCAAATAGTGATGTTGATGTCCAACAGCGTTTTTTAAAATCTACTTACCCCACCTTTAATTAAGTTCAGTACTGATTAATTTTCATTGTAAAAATCATTAGTTATTAATTTAGTTCATTTATCTCAGCTCTGGGGAAAACTGTGATGTCATTAACAGGTTTTTACTGTAGCTTTTTATAGATATTTTTTATATATATATATTTATGTTTACAAATATTTTTACAGTGTGTGCAACATAAAACAATGCTACATGGCACTAGCATCATCGTGGAAGTGAGCTCTCTTGTATTTTATTAGCATATAAAGTAGGACATCATATTTGGTAGGAATAGTAGATCGGTTTTGCAGAGACGCATTAATGTGGCCAAGTGTGAGTGGGATGTGCTTACAGGATAGCAGTCCGATCGATCAAGACTCATGAAGTGACTAAGTGTAAATAGGCCCTAAGTGCTGTAAAAACTCCCTAACTCTCCTTTGAGATTCCCTGTCACATCACACATAGCCAAATGCTGTTAGACGTCTCCAGAATGTTCTCATGGGCCGGCAGCTGAGAACCACAGAGGCTCCGTTTGGCTCGATTGCAGAAGTTAGTCAGTGATTACAACCAAATGAATCCAGTGTTTACCAAGATAGTTTGAAAACAACATGAAATGACATTCAAAATGCCTTTAACTTATATAATGTGATGTATTACTGAGTGTAACAATGGGAAATGATGTCCATCCAGATTTAATTAAATCACTGTTGGCTAGTGTTGTTGTTTGCTCCAAGCATGCTCTGATGAATCATACACAGTAAGAACAGGAACATTTATTAAGAACATAAATAGAGTCAATGTTGTTGTTAATGATGCTACTGACCTTTGCTTTTTTGCATTTTTTATGTTCAGTGGTCATTTATTTCTCAATATTACATAGTTTTAATCCTATTACACAATTGTTTTGTCAAATAGCTGTCATTTACATTTTGTTGTTTTTTTATACAAAATAGTTTTTGCACTCATTCACACAGTAATTGTTGGTAATTGTGGAAGCTTTGGGCATTTGCTAAGATAACAATTAATATCAAAGAGTGTTTCTGCGTCCTGCTGCCTATTACATTTTATTCTCGCAGTCTCATTGAAGAATCCCATTAAAGACCCTATGTAGCTCCGCCCCCTTTTTAGCACTGCGCCTGTTGTGGTGTGTTTTTTCAGTTTGTATTTCCAAAGATCTTACAGATTTATGAATGAATCGCATGTTTTAAATTTTTCCTGATACAGTTAATGGCTTGGAAGATTTCCAGTTCATTCCATTTAGTTAAGTTGTGCTTATATGCTGCCATCCAAGGGAAAGATAAAAAAATATGCCTTTTCACTCAATTCTGTTGATCGGTTAGTCATTTCTGACTTGAGTGTAAAACAAGAAAAGCTGTGCCCAAAAATGAAAATTCTGTCATTAATTACTCACCCTCATGTTGTTCCAAACCCATAAGACCTTTGTTCATCTTCAGAACACAAATTAAGATATTTTTGATAAAAATCCGATGGCTTAGTGAGGCCTGCATTGACAACAAGATAATTAACACTTTCAGATATCCAGAAAGCTACTACAGACGTATTTAAAACATTTCATATGACTACAGTGGTTCAACCTTAATGTTATGAAGCGACGAGAATACTTTTTGTGTGCAAAAAAACAAAATAACGACTTTATTCAATAATATCTAGTGATGGGCGATTTCAAAACACTGCTTCATGAAGCTTCAAAGCTTTATGAATCTTTTGTTTCGAATCAGTGGTTCGGAGCATGTATCAAACTGCCAAAGTCACGCCCCCCAGTGGTGAACCATTGAAATTTCAAAACACTTCTGACATGACATAAAGCCTTGTTTACTGAAATCACGTGACTTTCACGTTCTGAACCTCTGATTCAAAACAAAAGATTTGTAAAGCTTCGAAGCTTCATGAAGCAGTGTTTTGAAATCGCCCATCACTAGATATTGTTGAATAAAGTCGTTTTTGTTTTTTGTCGCACAGAAAGTATTCTCGTCATTCCATAACATTAAAGTTCGCGTGAACCGGAAGTTGCAAACGACTTTTCTCCAGTTTTGTGACGTATTTCCAAGTGAAACGGAATATTGAACAGAGGGCAGAGTTTTACTTTAGCGCTCCTCCTCTCCATCTCTCGCTCATAGCAGACTAACGGTTGGAGGGGAGTGGTTTACGTGTTTTCAACCCAAGCCGTCAAACTGACGTTATCAGAGAAGGAACGCCATTCCAGACCGGAAGTAACTTCAGATTTTGATTAAAGGTTACTGCGACAAACAATTTTTTTTGTGTGTTTTAACTTTAATTAATTGATTAATTGTTTACCACAAGACTAGTAATATGCACCAACAAAGTAAATAGGGTCGATTTTGATTTCATGCCGACTTAAAGGTTGAACCACTGTAGTCACATGAACTGTTTTAATTATGTCTTTAGTAGCTTTCTGGGCATCTGAAAGTGTTAATTATCTTGTTGTCAATAGAGGCCTCACTGAGCCATCGGATTTTATCAAAAATATCTTAATTTGTGTTCTGAAGATGAACGAAGGTTTTACGGGTGTGGAACGACATGAGGGTGAGTACTTAATGACAGAATTTTCATTTTTGTACTAACCCTTTAATACTTTTTTTTTCAGCATGGACGCATTAAATTGAACAAAACTGACAGTAAAGGCATTAATAATTGCATCAAATCAGCATATTGAATTTCTGGAGGATCAAGTGACATTAAAAACTGGAGTAACAGCTTTCAACTAGTAGTTTATATTATAAGTTTGCATTTAGCTTTGTTTTTTCATCTGTTGTCTGTGACCCTTTAACACACTCTCAGTTCTGAAGTTCTTCCTGTATCGTCTCTTTCCATCTTTCCTCTCTCTGCATCCCTCCCACATCAACTCACACTCTTCTTTTCCTATATGCATCATTATTTTTCTTTCCCGGTTTCTGTCTTCAACCCCCCATCAGATCAATAGTTCTTAATCCATCTTCTCTTTGGTCCAGTCACTTCCCATAATGGCCAAAGGCAAAGTCACATGTCAAACTGCTGCATGAATTTGATGCCTTGATCAAATAAAAGTGTGGGCGTCTGGTTTTGATCCATCATTTATGCCGGGGTCAAGGAAAGCTGGTGTCTTCTCATCTCTGAAGGTTGGCGCTTGAGAAACATGACTGAAATAATATGCTGGCAAAGTTCTGAGAAAGCTCTTTGTTGACCTCAAGTCGGGATGTTGATGTATTTATAGACAAAAACATTTTGATTATTTTTCTTTCCTTTGCCATTGTAAGCATCCATTTTTGTTTCTAACGTGCCTTTGTGTAAGAGAGACTCCAGGAATTGTTGGCCCTTCCGTTGCTTAGGGTAAGTTATTTAGCACTGGCTCTGTATTAAAAAGTGGTGGCGCCAAAACATGTTTTGAAGGGGGCGACAGTTTTGAATGTGCTGATGTCAAAGCATGGTGAATGCTTAGCCCATGAATATTAATTAGATTATGCTCAAATATTTGGTAACACTTTACAATAATGTCTCAATCATTAGCATTAGTTAACATGAACTAACTATCATGAGCAACATTTTTACATTTATTAACATGAAGTTAGTTAAAAACAAATGAAATGTTATTGTAAAGGGTTACAAAATATTTTAATATCATAGTTTTTTCTTCTTTTTTTTTTTGATAATTAAATCCAGTCTGTAGTAGAGTATTTGTTGCAAACTATTTAATGTGGTTGGGACAAACTTATCCTTGGCAAAAAGTAATGTAATTGATACCTATGAGCACTGGCCTTTTGTTGTTTGTCATGCTAGTTGGAGTTACACTACGACGATCTCCGTTCAGTCCCCCGAGACTGTCTAAAATGACTCAAGTTCTCTACTGGGCTTCTGAGAGGGAGAGTCTCCTGAAGTGAACACTAACAGATACAGTCTTGTGTTGAATTATTTAAAGCCTGTAGTGTTGTATTCATGGACTCCCTCACTGCTACAATGGATTGTGTATGCCAAGTGTACATTTGAAAACCTAGATTATATCTTTGACCTTTGACCCTCACCTCAGTTTGACCTTCTAGGGTGAAGTTAACCTCTGTGATTATATATTATGTGGTAACAGCCGGGCTTGAACTTGCTCCATTGACAGTTGACCTTGAGCAAGCTGGTTCATTGTAAGAAACAAAAAAATGATTCAGTGGCTCAGTTTAGTCATTGCTAATTTTTGTAGTGAAATGCATTATTTTAGTTAGTCACTGTTTTTGATTAGTTTAGGAAAAAAAATATTTAATGTTTTTTTTATGGCTCTAATTAGGTTTCCAAAACGTTTTCCTTACAGCCATCTTGTGAAACACTTAAACTGAATCCTACTGTATTTGTTATTGAATTGGACCATTGTTATTTAGTGTTATTTATATACTATTATCATATTTATTAATGTTTTGAATTAGCTTTTGTTTTTATTTTCAGTTTTCATTTATTAAAACTTAATCGTGTTGTGCTTTTGTCATTTTTATTAGTCTTTGTGGTTTTTTTATTTATATTTCGCATTAATTTATTTTTATTTCAGTTTTAATTTTAGTCATTTTTAGGGGTGATCCTGAATAGTCGATGATTCGATGCTTTGATAGGAGGAGCCTGATTTGACTACCAATCTCACAGTCGAATCTTCGCAGTGGTGTTATGAAACAAGATATGGGGGTGCTCAATATCTGATTTTACATAGACGTACCGGTTCTCTCCCAATAGGTTAATATACAGACTATTATGATAATGCTGTAAATAAAAATGTGAAAAGAAAGAAGCTTTTGATAAATATTTTTAATGTGCGTGAATAAATCCAACCATCCCTGTGACAGATTTAAGTTTCACTTTCCATGATCCGTGACCGACAGAGGAGCATCTTGGTGGCAGGGATTAAATCTTTAACAATGTCTGGGATAAGAAAATCTAAAGTGTAGAATTGAATGCACTTTGAAATGGTAAAAGATGATTCAAAAAACGTAAGATGCAAGTTACCACTCAACAACTGCGGCACGCTTCTGCCGGCCAGTGTTAACGAGCTGACTAGCACACTATTTAAAAAGACTCAAACGGACACAGGCAGATCACATGAAAGACTGGATTTTTCTCTCTCAATCAGGTAGGCCTACAAGTGATTTCAAAACATTTCAACCAGTTCTAATTTGATTTTTGGATGCTGTGAATGTTTAGCTAAAAAGACTGCCACTCCAGTATAGCGTTTATTGTCTCTGCAGTTAAAAAGACAAAGTTGACAAATCTGGTTATACTTTCATTATTTTAATAATTTAAATTTATTTATTGATTCCTCTGGGTTATCTAATTTAACTATTTGTGGCTTGTGTTTTGAATATATGTTCCCCTGCACTCCTCTTTCATTTTTTTTAAATTATTTTTATTTATTAGAACGGTATATTCTGCTCTAGTTTGTAGTTATTTTTTTGGTGCATCGATGTTGCGCTGTAGGTTAAAGCTTGCTCGCACAGGCAATTTAGGCGATTTCATTTGATTTGCCGACATGAAATGCATATCTATCTGCAGTGTGGCCTCTCTGCAGTTATTTATGTATATTTTTAAGGTTTATTGATCCAATTTTTTTTTTATTAATTTTCCTCTATATTTTTGTGTGGTGTTCAGTACATCCTGGCTGTGAATGTTTGTCCACATTTGCCTTTCATTTCAGTTTAAAAAAGATAAAATGATTGTCAGTTTCGTCTGTCACTTAACAGGCAGTTTGGTTGCTTTATTAGAAAGTTGTTTCTCTGTGCTTTGTGTGAAAGAAAATAAAAGTTGTGTTAAGGCGCGGGTAGGCCACTTAATTCATTTTCCGCGTCCCGCTCCATCTTGTGCACAGTTGAGCGTGCAAGCCTTTCAAAGTAGCCTATACTCCTTTGGCCTTGAACACGGAAAGAGTTTGTGTGCACTATCTAGTGAACTGCTGTTTTTCAAGTTTACACAATTACAAATTACACAGTAAAATGCCGTTTTCCATTGAAACAGTAATATACCGTAAAACAATGCATTCTGGGTAATATTATTTGTAATTTGAAAATGGAAAATATTACCCAGAATGCACTGTAATATACAGAATGCATTGTAATATTCAGAAGTAATATACTGTAAAAAAAAACAAAAAAAAAACAATGCATTCTGGGTAATATTTGTCATTTTCAAGAAAGCAGCCTGTAAGTTACTTTCTCGAAAGTTACAAATATTACCCAGAATGCATTGTTTTTATGGTATGTTACTGTTTCAGTGGAAAACGGTATTTTATTGTGTAAATGTTTTTTTTTTGTTTTTGTTTTTTTGCGGGGTTTTTTTGCAGCTATTTTTTAAGCATCAAAGTGATAGCTGCGTAGCTGTCGAGGGACAGAAATCTATCAGATTTCATCAAAAAGATTTGTGTTCTGAAGATGAACGAAGGTCTTACTGGTTTTGGAACGACATCAGGGTGAGTAAATGATGACAGAATTTTAATTGTTGGTGGAACTGATCCTTTAAAATGTCATCATTCGAGATAAAAAAATATATATATATTCTGGATGAGGATATTCCCTGAGTAAACTTATTTAAGACAAATGTCTACATTCACTGCTCTCAGTATTCTTTTCTCCATAATACGGATCACTAGATGATTATTGTTGTGTCAGATTAGCAGCAGACAGGCCTCATTATTAT
Source organism: Elopichthys bambusa (assembly GCA_037101425.1). Classification (NCBI taxonomy): domain Eukaryota; kingdom Metazoa; phylum Chordata; class Actinopteri; order Cypriniformes; family Xenocyprididae; genus Elopichthys; species Elopichthys bambusa. The sequence continues at coordinate 34,251,390 of CM074434.1, read as the reverse complement.
TGCACGTGCTGACAGCCCCGATGATGTCACTGTTGTTCTGTTGCCATGGCGCTGACACCGAAATGTATTCACGGAAGGTGCTGAGATCTGGTTTTGCATATTTTTTGGTCTCTCTGGCAGTCCTGTACTGTTGGAATCGGTATTCATCCAGAGATCCCCAGGCAGACGCTGATGTTGAGCCAGCATGGCTGTCGTCAGGCTAGTTTCTCACTCCCCCTCCAAGGCCAATTCATTCCCAATCTCCTCAGCATGTGACAGGTGCAACTGTGTTATTGATTTGGGCAGTCGGTTTTAATGTGCTCCGGGATGCGCAACGCTTATTGTCTTCCCCCCCTTGGTGTGCGTGTCTATTAAAATGCTGCCAGGAAAATGTTCTGAAATATTAGACAGTTCCCTCCCGCCCCCCCATCCCATTCCCATTTCAGCTGAAATATATTAGCCCGTCGGCAGGCCAAAACTGAAGCCACGGGGTCCAGAGTGAGACTCGCTGTGAATAAATCACACTCGCTTGCTGACGCACACACGCAGACGTGCCGCAGTGTTCATGAGGGAGTCTGTAAATAAAACACGCACACAAATGTGAAGAAAGCTGTTTAAATGTCAAAACCATCTTCACGGGAAATGACAGGAGAAGCTGTAATGTCCAAAGTAAACATAAAACGACATTTAATTGTATTGCTCAGTGTCGTCCTCATATGTTTTTCTACTCTGCCTGTGTCTGCTGCGTTTATCGCCGTATTTAATTGCTGTCTGTGTATTTGCTGTCTTTCGCGACCTTTATACAGGTATGTCATATTTAAAGATTTGTTTTGTGCACGTAATTTTTTTTTTTTTTTTTTTACCATGATACTAAAATTCATGTGTGGTTTGTACAAAGGTACTCCAAGGTACTTTACAAAAAAAAAAAAAAAAAAAAAAAAAAAAAACAGGCACTATTCTACTTTTACTTCAGTTTTATGTTGTAGTCATTTAGTATCATGGGATTCATCATTGTATCATGGTACTTTTTTTAAAAAATATTATTAGGTATTTTTTAATGTATATACATTAGTGCTGTAAAACGATTAAACGCAATTAATCGCATCCAAAATAAAAGCTTGTTTACATAATATGCGTGTGTACTGTGCATGTATATATTTAACAAAAATATATTATATTTATATATAAAATATTTATATTTCTAATATAAATTATTTATAAATATAAAAATAAATATACATGTAAACATTTCTTAAATATACGTATGTGTGTATTTGTGTGTGTGTGTGTGTGTGTGTGTGTGTGTGTGTATGTATTATGTGTGCATGTATATGTATGTGTATATATGTGTATGTGTGTACTGGAATCAGATGAAAATTCCATAATACTTTGATACTGTTTAATTGGCATATTTATCTATAGCATAAATGATACACTACTATTAACATGATTCTTTTTTCCTAAGTATTTAAATGTCTTTCCATGGTACTATTTTTGAAAGGTTGCTATTGTATGCCTTTCTCACTCCAAATGTTTGTTTCTCAGAATTTAAACAGTATGTTTGCAGTCTAATCTGAATTTTCTCCTCGTCGTCCTGTTTGTGTCCTCTTGCTCTCTGCTCAGGTCTACCTTTTTCTATTCTTTTGGGTTCAGTTGGGCCTCTTTTTGCCGCACAGGATATAGGTGTGCCCGAGTCTTGTGTGTTCAGAGTGCACACATATGCACACCCACATACTCATACACACACACATAAATGTGTACAATCTTATTACAGGCTAGCAAACATTGCATTCAGGGTTGGATGTTAGCCGCAATGGCCGTTATGCAGGATACAGTGAAACACAGCGTGCCTTTTGTTGCCTTTACTGAGAAATGTAACCATGCGTTTAAATCACTGACAGAGCCGTTTGCTTTGAACTGTTTGACATCCACATCGCCTAACAAGAAAATCCCACCTGAATAAGAACATGATTGACAATTGGCTAAGCCACTTTGTTTGTGCTAATGCCTTGGACCTACAGTGGATGACTTGTGACAAGTAGAGCTGAGCAATTAGGATTTGTTTAGCCAGTGCTGCACAGAGTGCTGCAAAGGAGAGTCAATGAATGGGTCCCTCTAATCCACAGCACAGACTCACACAAATATACATGAAACATCTATACCCACAAAGGCGCGCTGCTGAACTGTGCTGAATTTCCATAGAGCGAATGCAGGCTTTTGAATTTAAGACCGCTCTGAGAGTTTTCCTGTCCCTGGCTGCAGTTTTTGTCTAATCTGTATTTTCTTGCTAGCTAAAGGAAAGTGTGTGGCAAAACCCTGTGTGGGAGGATGAGCGTTGAGCGTAGCCTCTGCATACAAAGACTCTACACACGCACAAACAAATTAAGCCATGAAAAATCTGTTTATGAGTCCGCTGGTTTGAGCAGGACCGGTCGTTATTGGTATAAACTGAGTTCAGCGTTTGTCTGTGCTCTTGATGGTTTTATTGTTTAAAACATAATCACAAGAGGGATAATGGGCATCAACAGCCAAAGACAGAGATGTTCTTTACCTCATCTCTTTCTTCACAGTCATTTCTTTGTGTCCTGTATAGATTTAAATGTAAAAATGGCCAAATGTTTGCCAGATTGGAGACAATAGTGATTATTTATTTATTTAGTAACACTTTACTGTAAGGTTTCATTGGTTAACATTATTTAGTACATTAACTAACAATGAGCTACATTTGTTACAGCATTTATTAGCCTTTGTAAACATTAGTCAGTACTAAAATAGAACTTATCATTGTTCGTTCATGTTCATTTAATTTTGAAATCAAAATTGAAGTTTTTTTGGCTTTTAGTATGATTATGTTAGCCTTAAAGGATAGTTCACCCAAAAATGAAAATTGTCATCATTTACTCACCCTCAAGTTTTTTTTGCTGAACACAGATGATGATATTTTGAAGAATTGTTGGTAACTAAACCGTTAATGGGCCCCACTGACTTCCACTGTATTTTTTTCTTTTCTTTTCTTTTCTTTTTCTTTTTTTTTTCTATACTATGGAAGTCAATGGGGTCCATCAACTGTTTGGTTACCAACATTCTTCAAAATATTTAAATTTAACAAACGGGACCTTATTATTAAGTGTTACCATTTATTTATTTACTATTAATTTATTTACCTTCTTATGGTGTGGTCACACTTACCATTCTTCAGCAAAAAATTGTATGCAAAATCCAGCCATTTCAATAGGAAATCACATAATTGTGAATTTTTGTGAGGGTGAAAGATTTACGCACACAGATTTCACATTGGTTTTAAAGAGTGAAAATGAAAATGAATTTCTGTCATTAAGTACTCACCCTCATGTCGTTCCAACAACACAAATTTGGAACTCAAATTAAGATATTTTGATGAAATCCAAGGGTTCCCTTTCGAAAGGGAACTCTACATTTGGGGAATGTCATCACGTGAACCGGTGTCTGAAAGCAACTATCAAATCTCACCAATCCTATTGGCCGGCGACAGCCTATGTCATTATAGACGCGACCCGGAAGTATAAAGGAGCACCTAGAGGAGCATTCACTATATTATTGTCTTCAGGGACTGTTTTGTTTAATTGCAATTCTTCAAATCTGGTAAAGGATTTTACTATGTACTAACAAACGTTTCATTAAGTGTGTGAATCTGTGTCCCAGGTTATGACACCTGATGTGACACACAATCTGTGCGTTTTCTTTCTGGGTGAGGAGCATTCACGGACAGTGCTTGAGTGCGCTGTCTGTGCAAACTGTGAGCATCTGCCTTTTAGGACGCTCCGCTCTCGTTTGGCCCTCTACTTCAGGGAAGAGCGGCCGACATCTATGCCCGGTGGTTCTGGTCCCGCCCGTGCTGAGGCAGGGCAGCGACCGAAATCATGGGGTTCACAGATTTCGAGAGAGGTATTTCTCTCGTATCCCCAGTGGCTTTTTAGCCTCATAGAGCAGGAGTTGGCTGTTAGATAGGAGGAAAGCGAGCCTTTTGAAACTTCGAAGCCTCCCTGCCCCGCATATACGGAGCTGTTTAGATTGTGGAGTGTGCCTCTGGCAGGCTGCAGCTGCCATGAGTGTGTGTTAAGAAAGGGGTCGCACGTCGAGCCACTTTATTCCTTTCCGAATAAAGTGTATAAATTCCTTTCCGACCTAGTTCTGGCCTCCTCTTGTCAGAGTTGTCAGGCCGAGGCCCGTTACCCCTTTGGTGTAGGTGCAGGATAGATAGCAGCTAAGGTACCAGTCTATTGCTACTCTCCCTGGTACGGTTATCTCAGGTGGTAGGCCCTTATCACTGTGTGAATAAAAGATGCTATTGTTGCTGTGGCCCCACTTTTCTAGAGCTTTTCATTCTATACTTTATTTAGTCTTTTCTCCTGAACCCCTTGAATTGAGATTCAAGTTTGAGTGAACAGTGTTAGCTTTCTTTAGCTCCTGTTCCCTAGGGTTCAGTGTAGATGTTTCTGTCTTGGTGAAAAGTGCTCACCCTTGAAATTCACATTTCAGGGTGGTACGGATGAAAAGGGAAGCATTCCCCTGTTTCTCAGGGTTGTTAATGCTCTAGTTCTATTTTTGCCCTGCACAATGTGAGCCCTTAACTCTATTGCTGCCACAGGTTAGCACCTGTTTTCTGTAGTAGTAGGCTTTGTGTTGGCCTCCTTCAGAGCATGGTGACTAGGTCGTACTCCCCTAGCTATTTAGGGTAAAAACTGTGTTTTTACTGAGTATATGGCCTGTTGGAATGCATAACTCAGGATGAGTTTTGTTTGTGAACCTCACTATTTTGTTTGGTTCTTATGACTCCCTTTAGGGTTTGAACACTGCCACAATTGATGATTGTGTTGTTTGAAGTAGTAGGCTTTGTTTGCGCCTCCTTCAAAGCACATAGAAGTAATAGCTTGTTGTATTACAAGTTTGTTGGTAGATGTTTAGTTAGAGTTTTTTGCTCACTTAGTATACTGGCACTGCCACAGGTTTATGCCTGTGATTATTTGAGGTAGTAGGTCGTTTTGTGGCCTCCTTCAGAGCATGGTAGCATGTTTCTTTGTACTCCCCTTACTGTAAAGGTTGGAATTATCTTTACTGAGTACATTGCCTGTTGGAATGTGTAGATTTTAAGATCAGGTTGAGTTAAGATAGGGATCCTCACTTGGTAGTGTGGTCTCAGATTACACTCACTTAGAGCTTAGACACTGCCACTGGCTGACGCCCGTGTCTTTCTGGAGAAATAGGCCCTGTTTGGGCCTCTGTCAGAGCACATTGGTGTAGTTGTACTCCTCTTGCTTTAAAAGTTTTTTGGGTACATTGCCTGTTCGAATGTGTTGGATAAGAGTCAGGCTCTGGTTAAGCTAAATAGTTAACCTCACTGATAGTTTGAGCAGAGTGTTACTCCCCTCATTGGTAAGGGTAAAAGGTGCTAAGCTGAGTCCTGCTCTCCAGGATGCCCGTCTCTACGCTCTGGTCTGAGTTAGTTACTGCCTTTTTGCAGTCACTCTTACTGGATATCTTCTCTGAAGAATGTGATTCGAGACTGTGATCAGACAGGTTGTTGGCCAAGACTAGGTTGCTTTAGACCAGGTCGGCCTCCCTGGTGGCATTCAGGGTTGACTTTGTTCCCCTGACAAGTGACTGGCTAGGGTTCCTTCAGGCCCCCTGGCTACATTCCCTTAGAGGTACCCCTCTTTTCTGCGGAAAAGAAGTTTGGTCCCAGAAGCCTTTGAGTGGCCTTGGTAGGCCCTTGGTCTTTGAGGCTTATAGCTTGGGCTGTTGGCCATAGGGAGTGCTGTCACTGACAGCCTATGTTGACCCGTAGGGAGGGTGGCACTTCAGTTGAAGCTGCTAGTTCTGACATCAAGCATGGCGGCATGGATATATCGTTCCCCAAATGCGCTTCAAACGCAGTGTAGAGTTCCCTTTCGAAAGGGAACGTCTCAGGTTATGTATGTAACCATGGTTCCCTGAGAACAGGGAATGAGACATTGCGTTTCCTGCCATGCATCGGGGCTGCCTGCTGAACAGTCCCTTCAGGCGATAAGGTACTGACTGCTTCTCTAGGCCCTCCTTTATACTTCCGGGTCACGTCTATAATGACGTAATTAGGCTGTCGCCGGCCAATAGGATTGGTGAGATTTGATAGTTGCTTTCAGACACCAGTTCACGTGATGGGGTCCCCCCAATGCGTTTCAAACGCAGTGTCTCGTTCCCTGTTCTTAGGGAATCATGGTTACATACATAACCTGAGACATTTCTGAACCACACATAGGCAGCAACATCATTGCACCTTTCAAGGTCCAGAAAGGTAGTAAAGACATAGTTAAAATAGCCCACATGACTACAGAGGTTCAACTTAATGTTATGAAGCGACAAGAATACTTTTTGTGTGCAAAAACAAAACAAAAACAACGACTTTACTCAACAATTTCTTCTCTTCCCCGTCAGTCACTTACAATGTTTACTTAGTAAACGCAGTGCAGCACCTCTGGGTTCTACGTCAGAATGCCGGCTCAGTATTGGGGAAGAGAAGAAATTATTAAAAGTCATTGTTTTTGTTTTGTTTTTGGACACAAAAAGTATTCTTATAACTTCATAACATTAAGTTGAACCTCTGTAGTCACGTGGACTATTTTACCAGTGTCTTTACAACCTTTCTGGGCCTTGAAAGGTGGAATGACGTTGCTGCCTATGTGTGGTTCAGAAACCTCTCGGATTTCATCAAAAATAACTTAATTTGTGTTCCAAAGATGAACAAAGGTCTTACGGGTTTGAGGACTTAATGACAAAAATTTTATTTTTGGGTGAACTAACTCTTTACAAGTTTTTGTAACCAACTTATCGCTACAACAGACCTTTTTGCTTGCAAAATTTTACCAAGATTTCGCTAATGTGACGTATTGTTATAATTAAGTATGTGTGTATTGAGCATACATCATTTTTGTTCACTGGATATTTATGGAGATATGTATTTTTGTACAATTGTATGATTGTCTTACACAACAGTAAAACATACTGAGCAAACCACACTTCCATCACCCACAGCCTTGATTTATTTTTCAACAGTTAATTGACCAGCTGGTTGGGATGACTTGGAGTAGCTTTTACCGATAGGCCGAACGCAGATGTAAATAAACAATCATATTCTAAATGGAGAATAAAGAAGACTGAATGGAAAATTCTCATTTTGGGATGAGAAAAAAGCAAACTTCAGATCCTCATTAAGAAAACAAAAGTGAGTGGTTGTGATCAGTCCTTTAAGTGCAAATGGCTTGTAATTGCTCATTTGCATATGCATAATTGCAGTCCATTTATGCCGCGAGACCCGAAATGTCCTCCACCACTCGTTCAAATGAAAGGCTAGAAGCGCAAGAGTGTGCAATAATGGTCTGGCATGAAAAATTTATGGAGGAATACGGCACTCCAGCGCCTGCTAAGTGTTGTAGAGGGTATTTTGTAACATGGAGAGAGGGAGACCGTGTATCCTAATTTGATTTTTTTAGATGTTTTAAAGTTTGTACTGGTGGCCATTTTCTGTGATACACTGTCCCTTGTAAATTAGTTTTAGTACTTCATAAAGCCTCTTCCCTGCACCCTTCACCTTTCACTTAACTAGCTTTGTAGCACCACAGATTAACTTTGATCAGGATAGAGTATTTCTGTGATATTTCTTCAGTAGAAAATTTCTTGGGTGAAGTGATTTTATTCTTTGCAACTTTCAAGACCGTTTAGATGCACTTTTTGCCTCTGTATTTGACAAATATAGTACAGGGTAAGAGGAAAGTATCAAGGAAAAAGAGAAGGCAATGGGATCAGGACACATCATTGGCCAAACTTTGAGCCAATGCGAAATAATTTATAGCAAAATAATTTTTGTGTGTATATATTAGAAACTTTGTATATAAGAAACTCCTAAAAATATTCCTCTAAACACTGTAGTTGTGTACCATAAAGCTAAAGTATGAGACAAATTAATATGTGAAATTCACTTTTTAAGTTTAACGTTTTCGTCTCAGCACTGGCGGGCTGTCAAGTAGCTTTCGCATTGTTCTTTTCCCAGTAATTTGAAAGTGTTTCGTCCATATACGAATAATTTCCCCTTACTTTACTATCTATTATCATTCATTGAACTGAAAAACCGATGGAAAAGTTAGATTTTATGGTGTCTCACTCTTAAACCAGCCTCTTTCAAATGTATCACTTTATCCCCTTCATCACCTCCATTTTTGTTGAAAGGTGTCACTGAAAGAACCAAAAAAAAAGAGGAGCCGTAAAAATCATACCTGAACCGATAATGAGGTCGGAGAATGAATGAATAATTCTCTCATATCTTTTTCTTCTCACTATCTCCTTACAGTGTGACAGCGAGAGTGACATCGATGACAAGGTAAGACTTCTTTTCATGAGTGTTTGTGTGTGCGTGTCTGTTTACCTAACCCGTCGTGGAGCGAGTAAGAGTGATTTTGGAGTTTATAGTATGAAAGGCTGTCGTCTGTGTGCATGTGTGTTTGTGTATGTGTGTAGATGACAGAAAATGGCTGCCAGTCTTGTGATTGTTGATTATTTGCATATTACAGGGATACAAAGAGAAACGCAGTGCAATAGAGAGCGAGTACACTTATTGCAGATGTGCTTTAGGCTTTTTGTGAGGTGTCATTGTGTTTGGTGTGTCAATTCAACTGCTTTGAAGTTGTTTGTACTAGAAAAGAAAAGTAGTCACCTGTCTTGATGTTTGTGCTAGTTAATTATAGACAGGAAGAACTATTGTGAACTTCACTAAAAGAGGCAAGCACCTTCTAAATATGAAGGGAAAAGTGTCTTTTGTTAGCTGAAGTAATTGTAATTCTTATAATATTTAGTATTTCATGTCTCCTTGTCCTGTTTCTGAAAGATGGTATAACGCCATTTTCTTTTTACTTTCTAACAACTATTGTAGGGGAGACGTTGCAAAACCATTGATATAACCAATTAGAAATGAGTTACCAGGGTGAAATTGCTATCATACATTGACCATGACCTTGATATTAGATGCTTCTTTGTAAAAAAATATACAATTTGCAGGACAGTTTTGATGTAAAAGAGTAACATTTTATCTGGTTTTATAATGTGATTATATGATTGTGTCAGCGGACATTAAATGACAGTACTGGTTTCATCTAAATTTGCAGGTCCACACAAGGTGTTATATTTGCATATTTTTTGCAAAATAAACAACCGCTACAGACATATAGTGATGGATAGATAGTTGTCAGATTATACCATTATGTCTAATTTGTTATTCAAATGGGCTCTGGTCGCGAATGCTTTCAAGGTTTGGTTAGCGGTTTGTAGGTTGGCAGATCTTTTTCCGGTGCAATGTTTTTCCCGGCACCTTTAGCGCTTGTTTATCTTTTAATATTGATAACCCTAATATGTCTGTCACCCATATAAACAGCATGTAGCTCCAGTGGAAGTGTAACACGTGTTAATTCCCCTGCAGTTAAGCAATTACTCCCTGCTAAATGAATGTGATAGCATAACTAATCTCCTGTAAGCCAAGCTCCCAGTTCAGTGGAAAACGTCTCCGGCGTGCTCTATAAATAATACATTGATAGCGAGCAGCAATTTGCATTAACCGCAGCTCACGCTAGTCAATAGGCTTTTATCTCTCTCCTCATTGAGGCAGATGGTAAGAGAAAACCTCTTTGGATTTGACACGATGAAGAGAGGGACTTTTAGAACCTGCTATTCTTTTAACACTAGTAGGCTTCAGAGAAAAGAGAAATGGGGTATTCCACCCTTATTCTGGGGCCTTTTACTTTTTGTTTCTCTGTGGGCCTCATTCTCTCAACCAGCCCATTTCATCAAATTCTAGATGATGATATCGTGGATGCTTCTTATTGGTCACAAGTTATGTGTTTGTTTGTTTTTGTTCTAGGCATTTGAACTGATCATTACAGATCTAGGGCAAAGAAAGAGAGAAAAGAGAGATATAGAGAAGCCAAGTTTGAGATGTACCGTGTTTTTTTTTATTTTAATAATTCTGTGTTGATCCTGATAGTTCTGGCCTATTGAGACCAAATGTTTCTGCAGTTTTTATAACAATGTGCCTTATTTTACACACTTAAAAAGCTCATATGATGCTATTTTAAAGGTTTATTATTTTGTTTATTGGGTGTAATAGAATAGGTTAACAAGCTTACATTTTCTAAAAAACACATTATTTTTCACATATTGTACATTATTGCAGCTCCTCTATTCCCAGTCTGTCTGAAACGTGCTGATTTGTAGCACGTTTTAAAGCATTTGTAAGCACACAGTTAATAATGTCGTCGGTTTTATCATAGCAGTTCGAGTCAGATTCTGAAAATGCAGATGATCAAGCTGATCCAGTGTAAGTATAGTCTTTGTATATAGCTGCCGTTGTTCTCTCTCAGGTTCAGGAAGCTGTACTCCGTAAAATGCGTTTTTTACTGCTAGGGAACAGCTATATAAATAAATCTTAACCTCTGATTTCTAGGCAGGTCTGGATCAGTGTTCTCTGTTAGAATAAATCACTTTGTGGAAGACTGCTTTGTGAATGAAGGTCAGTATAAAGGGACAATACAAAACACAGGTTTTGCTGAAAAGTTGTTACTCAAGGATGGATCAGTACAAACTGTACATGATCCAGCTTATAGTCTCCGGAGCAATACTGGTTACGGCAGTAATGAAAGGGAGAGCAGGCGCTTTATTACAGTTCATCAGAGTTGTTTTACGGATATAAAGTTTACCAGTTTATTAAGTACCCCTGGAAAGGCATAAGGTCTTTATTCATATCTTTACTTGTAACAAGTTTTTTTGTGTAATTTGCTGTGTATGTTGATGATAATGCAAGAGAGAGAGAGTTTATGGATAAGATTTTAATGTGCACTTCTTGTACTGTGTATTATTCAGCACACAGTGATTTTCTGGAGTGAAAACGGACACTTTATCTTTTGTGTGATGTACAATAAACTTCATAAAACTGATCAGTAAAGTGTTAGACATCATTCAGACGGGGTCCGCTACAAAAGGCTTGTACTAATAGTAGATAAAAGCAAGATGACAACATAAGTTATTACCCTAATTAAACTAAACTATACCTGTTCTATCTCCATGCAGCATATATTATCTGGCTCTGTAGGCATCATTGTCCGACTCTGGTTCAAAGATATAAAGCTGAACACCGCTACTGACATTTTCAGTGTGTGAGATTGTCCTGTTCTGTTGAACATTGCATGAGCTCTTGAAGCTCCGCCCTCTTCTTGAAAGGGGGTAGAGAGCTGCGGCTCATTTGCATTTAAAGGGACACGCACAAACACAGTGCGTTTTTGCTCACCCCCAAAAAGTGTGGGGTATTTTGGGCTAAAACTTCACATACACACTCTGGGGACATCAGAGAATACGTTCCCTTTAAGTGTGTATAGTATGTAAAGGCTGATGTGCTTTAGGTCCTACTATGGAAAGTAATTTTCTGTTGATTTTAGTAGAACTTGCTTTCTGTTACTGATTTCAGTTTTTTGGTTTTAGCACATAGAGGGCATTTCTGTCCATGCTAAATGCAGAAACAGATTTTTTTTGGATCAGTGAGAAGAACATGTGGAAGCAATTGCAGTATTCAGAGTCAGTTTGTGTTCCTTAGAAAGAATGCATCAGGTCGATTTCTTGTCTTTTTTTCTGAGAGCTTGAGCTGGAGATAATAGTTGTAGGTAAGAGGTGGTTAGAGGGCATTTGAGAAGCTGAGCAATGGTTGTTGTGGTGTTTATGTCCAGGTGCACAGGTGAAAACTCGTAGGTGTTTTTCTATGCGCTTAGCCATCTTAAACAATGAGCACAAGCAAGTTTTAACACTTCAAAAATCAGTCTTTTGTAATTGCTTTGAATAAAGAAAAGACTAAACACTGTTATTTGTAATTATATACATTAAAATCTAATCTAAAGCATTAATCTTTCCCTCCTGTTGAATAGTAACAGGTGTCTTCCCCTGAACAATAGCTTCTTTGAACAGTTGCAGGAAGAACATGAACATTCTCTCTCATGGCATTTTTACACATTACACATTACATTATAAAACGGCCTGCAGGTGTGCTGGAGGGGCGTAATCAGTTGGGCTGATTTGAATAAAATTGCTTCATGTGTAGATCGAGTCCACTTATTAACAAAGACATCACGACTTGTTCAAAGAAAACAGCACACGTAGTGCATGACAGATGATACCACCTGAGGACGAGATACATCCCTGAAATTACATAAACAGTTGTGGCCAAAAGTTTTGGAACTTGGAACTAGAGATAGTTGATGCATTTCATATTTGTATTCATAAACAGTATTTTTGATTTTGGTTTTCATTGTTCTGCCTGTTCGATCATTTTCTGTTTTGAATTGGCTGACAGATGTTTTTGTGTTTGTTCCTAAAGAAAATTATTTATTTTAAAGGTTTCTGTAAAGAAAGATTAGACTTTGATGACGAACCCAGCTGATGTGATTCAACTCTTTATCTGCCACCAGTATTTCTCAGTATTTTTAAGCCAATTTCTAGCATATATTAGTATGTTAAGTCTTATAATGTAGTATCTTAAAGTCAACATTTGCATAATTGCCTATTGTGAATCTTATCTGTGCATGTTTTTTCCATAGAAAGTATATGCATTTTTAATCAGTTGTTCTTTCTAAAACATTTTTCCATTGATGACATTTAGGCTGTGGACTTTTGGGTAATTGACCCTTCACCAGGAGTTTGATTGACAGGCGATCTAACCAATCATAACGCAGAATCCGCCATTTTGTCCGACAAAGCAGTCAGGGGAGTTAGCGTAGGTGGACTTGAACTTGAAAAATGGTGTGTACCGACGTCTTTCCACAATTGAAACAACATTCCTTATGTTCATGTTATAAATGAACTAGTATAAGAGATGATCGGTTCGTGAGCCATATGAACTGAGGCGCTACAGCGATCTGTCACAACACATTAAAGAGCCACAAAACGGTATTTATTGTTTAAATTTTTTTAAAAATGCCAGAATTTGAAATCGGAGACTTTTTCATATCAAAAGTAACCTGCTCTGTCTTGTCTGTCGATGCATTGTCAGTGTCCTCTTTGCTCTGCGATATAATTTCATTGTCCAGTTAGTTCCAGGGAATAGAAGAAATTGTTGAATAAAGCACAAAAAGTATTCTCACTGCTTCATAACATTAAGGTTAAACAACTGTAGTCACATGGACTATTTTAACAATGTCTTTACTACCTTTCTGGACCTTGAATGTGGCACTTACTAGAGTTGGGGTACTTGAACTCGGACTTGAGCCCAATTTTCAATGAACTCGAACTTGTCACGGACTCGGGTGAATTTGGACTTGGACATTTTGGACTCAGAAAATTTCCCTGAGTACACTCGAGTCCAGGCACTGAAGAACACAATGTAGTATTATTCAAAAACAAAACGAAACTACTAATATTGTGTATTGTAGCGGCGTTGAGCATTGTGGCCAATCGCAGACATGTACGTTGAGCGCGTGAACGCAATGGCCCATCAGACTGATCAGAGGCGTTTTAGAGTCACCATGCGGAGAATTCGCTCAAAATGTATGTGTTCAGAATCAGCACAAGCTTTATACTTTCGCAAATCCCCTCATAACCAGCAAAGTCTACTCTAGACGTGGTGTAAATAAGATATTCACTGTGCAGTGTGGAATATACTTCACTGTTTATGATAAGCGTTTTCATCAGAGTGCAAAACGTGGTAAGTAATAAGTGACTGCTTATAGGGAACGCATAATCACAATCAGCATGAGTGGTCACGTTCACAGGATGTTTATTGGTGTAATTTTGTTTAATAGTTCATTAGTTCATTTATTACTGCCTTAAGGCTAAATAAGATTAACATGTAAAAAAAGAAAGAAAAATGTACAGTACCATCATCATCATGTTCAAAAGTTTACCCCTAGCTCTGAAATGGTTAGTTCACCCAAAAATGAAAATTCTCACCTTTGTGTCATTCCACACTCGTAAGACCTTTGTTCATCATCTGAACACAAATGAAGTTATTTTTAATGAAATCCGTGAGGTTTCTGTCCCTCTATAAAGATCCAATGCAACTACAACTTTCAAGGTCCAGAAAAGTAGGTAAGACATCATTAAAGTACTCCATGTGGCTCCAGTGGTTTAACCTCTGTTATTATTTTATGAAGTGACATGAGTGCTTTGTTAGCACACACACAAAAAAAAACTTTTATTTACAAAACATATTGATCTGCAACATGCATTTACAAGAGCATCATGACACGTGTTTTGTGTTCATGCGAGAGCTGACATTGTTGCGTGAACACGCTTTGGATAATATTATTTTTTTAAATAAAGTGGTAAATTAGAAACGTTTTTTAAAAGTTTTTTTTTTTTTTTTCCTCATAAAATTGAGGTTAAACCACTGGAGTCACATGGATTACTTTAATGATGTCTTTACTACCTTTTGGGGCTTGAAAGTGGTAGTTGCATTGGATCTCCGAATCAGATTTCATAAAAAAATATCTTCATTTGATTTCTGTAAATGAATGAAGGTCTTACAGGTTTGGAACGACACAAGGGTAAGTAATTAATGACAGAAATTGAACTCTGGGTGAACTAACCCTTTAGGACATTGTTTTGCCTTCTTGAACATTACCTTGCAGATTCTGGTACATTAGGTAAACTTATGACTGCAACTGTACATTGCAATAGTTTTGGTTAAAATATTAATTTTAAGAGCTCAGTGTTGAGTTTACAATTGACCTTTAACTGGAGTTTGATTGACAGGCCAACTGACCAGTCACAATGCAGATATCCTCCAAACCAAACCAGTTAGTAGGTTAATGTCAGTTTTTGGAGTTCTGATGTTCATTCATGATAAATTCATGCTGTAACTAGAAGAGATGATCAGTTCACGTGCTGCTTAAACTGAGATGCTACACATTAAATTGCCACAAAACAGCATTTATTGTTTGAATTTCTTAAAAATGACAAAATTTGAAAGCTAAGACTATTTCATAACAACAGTAACCTGCTCTGTCTTGTCTGCTGGTGCTTTGTCAATGTCCTCTTTGCTTCGCGATGTATTTTTTACTGTGTGAGAACATGGTGTGGCGTGAGAGCGACATGGCTTGTCGGACGTAACAAAAGTAACTAAGAGGGGAGGGTCTTTGCAAAAGGTCAATTGCAATTTCAAATAATTTTGGACTTGGCCGGACTTGGATTCGGATGTTAAGGACTTGGACTCAAATCCAACTTGACCCTTTCTGGACTTGGACTCTGACTTGATTGGTTAAGGACTCTGACTCGACAAAGGTGGACTCGGACCCAACACTAGTACTTACGTTGCTTTCTATGGGGGATCAGAAACCTCTTGGATTTCATCAAAAATAGCTTAATTTTTGTTCTGAAGATGAACGAATGTCTTACGGGTTTGGAACGACATGAGGGTGAGTAATTAACGACAGATATTTCATTTTTGGGTAAACTATCCCTTTAAGTATACGATTCCAGAATTGGAATCGATTTTCAATTCCCATTCAATTACATTGGTTATGATTAAAATGCTTTCAGTTCAAGTTAATCATTTAAAATGAAGCATCTTAAAATATAGTTTAGTTCTGCAGAAAAAGGTATGAAAAGCATCTGGATTGGCGTTGGAACCGTAACAAAATCCATTCAGTCTGGTAGCTGCATTGTCACAGATTTCCACAGTTGCATGACTCAGGAACAGAGCTGTCAGGTGTGATTCTACCTTTCCTGACAGGTGAACACTGAAAACTGTCTATTGTGTTGGGCAGCTTAAAGAGATTTCTGTTATTTCATTCCTCTTGTATCTCTGCCCGTTACATCAGTGTGACAGCATGTCACATAACACACCCAGCCATTTCAGCCACTTCAGGTAAACACAGACATTTTTCCCCTTTAACTGAAGGGCTTTACAGCTGACGAGCATTACTGTCTTTATTGACAGCCTAACCCTTCTCCATCTCTCAATTCAAGCTATTTGTCCTGTCAAATATCATGTTGTTCGGTGTGACACTGGAAGCATTAGCGCCACACGCTTGGCTTTTATCTTTGTGTTGGCCCCAATTTGATGGGCCACTGCTTTTTAAAACCCACCCGTTTTTATTAACTCCTTTACCTAAAGGGTCTTACATGGAATCACCATGCTAGCAGGCATTTGAGATCTGAATGCTACCGTGTTTTTGTAGTACATCAAGCTATTTTAGCTCAGATCAAGGAAAATGTGATTTTTCATGATGACCCATGTAATGGAAGTACCTAGGTTAAGTTATATCATGTACATCAGTTTGCTAATATGTGAGTTATTACGTATGTTAGGATGCTAAATTTGAGCATGTTGAGTAAACAACAGTTTAACTGTTGTAATTTATACTATAGTGTTATTTTAAAGGATTAGTTCACTTTCAAATGAAAATTACCCCAAGTTTTACTCACCCTCAAACCATCCTAGGTATAAATGACTTTCTTCTTTCTGATGAACACATTCGGAGATATATTAATAAATATCCTGACGCGTCCTAGCTTTAAAATGGACCAATCGAAGTACGAAGCTGAAGAAAGTGCCTACATCCACATCCATCCATCATAAACATACTCCACACAGCTCCGGGGGGTTAATAAAGGCCTTCTGAAGTGCGTTTGTGTAAAACGTGCATTCCGTTAATTTTGTGAATTGGTAAGTTTCGTCAGGGCGTGAAGAAATATAGAGCTGAGTATCATCAGCGTAACTAACGCCATGCTTTCTAATGAGATCTCCCAAGGGTAGCATGTACAGAGTGAAAAGCAATGGTCCTAGTACTGAGCCTTGCGGTACTCCATATTGATATGACATCTCTTTGTTTACTACTACAAACTGATAACGGTCAGATAAGTATGATTTAAACCATGACAATGCAATTCCACTAATGCCAACATAATTTTTTCGAGTCTGTTTAAAAGAATGTTGTGATTGATAGTGTCAAATGCAGCACTAAGATTCAGTAAAACTAATAGAGAGATACAACCACGATCTGATAAGAGCAAATCATTAGTAACTCTAATGAGAGCAGTCTCAGTACTATGGTATGGTCTAAATCCTAACTGGAAATCCTCACAGATACCATTTCTTTCTAAAAAGGAACATAGTTGTGATGATACTGCCTTTTCAGGTATTTTTGACAGAAAGGGAAGATATGAGATCGGCCTGTAATTGACTAATTCTCTAGGATCAAGTTGTGTTTTTTTTAATAAGAGGTTTAATAATAGCCAGCTTAAAAGTTTTTGGTATGTATCCTAGTGATAAAGATGAATTGACAATATTAAGAAGACCTCTGGAAGCATCTCTTTCAATAGCTTAGTCGGTATAGGGTCTAACATACATGTTGTTGGTTTGATGATTTAACAAGTTTAGACAATTCTTCCTCTCCTAAAGCAGCGAATAAATTGAATTTTTCCTCAGGGACACTACAATGCACACTCTGACACGATACTGTAGTAGACGGTTGCATGGTTATAATTTTCTCTCTAATATTGTCAATCTTGCAAGTAAAGAAGTTCATAAAGTCATTACTGCTGTGCTGTTTGGAAAAATCAGAAGTTAAAGCTTTATTTCTTGTTAATTTAGCCACTGTATCAAATAAATACCTAGGGTTGTGTTTATTTTCTTCTGAAAGATTTGAAAAATAAGCAGATCTAGCAGTTTTTAAGGCCTTTCTGTACTCAATCATTCTCTCTCTCTCTCCACAAAATGCAAAAAACTTGTTTTCTTCCAGCTGCACTCCATTTTAAGGGCTGCTCCCTTAAGGGCTCGAGTGTGCTCGTTGTACCATGGCGTTGGATTAATTTCCTTAATCTTTAAGTGCAAAGGAGCAACTGAGTCTAATGTGCTGGAAAAGACAGAGTCAATAGTTTCTGTTGCAACATCGAGGTCTTCTAAGCTGTCTGGTATGCTAAGGCAATGAAACTGATCAGGAAGATTATTTATAAAGCAGTCTTTAGTGGCAGATAATATTTGTGGCAGGGAGGCAGTTTAGCAACCTTGACTAAATGTAGTATACAAGAGACTAGATAATGATCTGAGATGTCGTCACTGTGCTGCAGAATTTCAACAGCATCAATATTGAATCCATGTGACAATATTAGATCTAAAGTATGATTACAAAAATGAGTGGGTCCTGACACCTGTTGTCTAACTCCAGTAGAGTTTAGAATGTCTGTAAATGCCAATCCCAGTGCGATTCCTTTGTCATTATCTACATTGATATTAAAATCACTAACAACAAGGACTTTATCCGCAGCTAGTACTAACTCCGCAAATTCTTCGGTAATGTCTGTATGGTGTCCTGGTGGCCTGTATACAGTAGCCAGCACAAATGTAAACTTACATAATGTTACATAAACCCTCTACCCCTATATACACCTAGGATGGCTTGAGGGTGAGTAAAGCTTGGGGTCATTTTCAATTTAAAGTGAACTAATCCTTTAAGGTACTTTTGTATTCATACATGTGATTACATTCAGATTTAAAATCTGAAGCTATTTGTAGGATTATTGAGGTTATTGCATAGGCTTTATTATTTTTATTATTATTGACATCATTTTTATGACAAACACCCAACCCTCCAGTTTTTATTTTAGTAATGCAGATAAATAAATAAATGGTAATATGTAATTTGATTTGAAAGTATTTTTCTATCATGGTAGTATTGGTTATGCTTTTATGCTATTTAAAAACATAATTAAATAAATGTAATCAGTTAAATACATCATTGTATTAGTTTATCTACTGTAAAAAAGTACAGAATTACTGTATAGTGATTAGAATTTGTTGAAAAATATTATGCTTAATTTACATATTATCACATTGCAAAAAAATCTTCATTTTCTTCAAATCTTCATTCTCAAAAGGCTTCATTTCTTAATGCAAAATGGATCACATTTTTAGGTTAAATTGTGACCCAGACATGTTTTTGTGATATTTGTCCACATAAGTCACATGCCTTTTCAGACTAGTCTGCACACGTACCTACTATATATCAGTGCACCTCTGCCTCTCTCTCTACAGTCTTTCTCCCTGACAAATTATTTCCCTGCCCCTTTTTTAGCTCTGTTTTCTTCCTTTGCCCCTCTCTGCATCGTTTAGATGATCTGAGGGAACTAATGATCTGTAATGTACCCTCTACCCCTAGACCCTTCTCAGCTGTCTTTTCTATCTCTCCTCTCATCCTCCTTTTCTCATATTCAGTCATAAACAGGCCACCCACAGGCTTGCTGACAGGCCTCTAATAGTTTTTTTATGGAGGTGAAGATGGAGCGGCTTAATGTTTCGACACAAGCAATCATCGCTCCTCATCTCTTTAATGAAATTAGATTAAGTGCACCTGGGGAAGGGCTGAGGAGAGGGAGGCCGAACGCCGGTTAGGACGCTAGCTTTCATTTAAAACCAATTTGCCTGCAATATTCCGCCATCAGCCTGGGATTCAGCATGCAGTCGGAACGGAGGGTGAATGAGATCACACTGGCACAGACGGGTTTAATTCTCTTCCCCGCGGGCGGCGTGAAATTATAACTGACACATTCGACACACACTTTAATATGGAGATGCCATTTTTCTTCTGTCCAGCATGGCTTTCATTCTCTATCTTCTCTAGCTTTCTTCAGCTCACTGGTTTTCCTCGCTTGCCTACAATTTCTCTCTCTCTCTATTTGTTTTTCTTACTTTATTTCTCTTAATGGCATCATAACGTTACCTCTTCGAACTGCTAAAGCATGGATGAGGTTTTCTTTCGAATTTATTTATATTATGATTGTGTCCAATGTTCTCTTCTTCAATTTGAGAGAATGTTTTCTTTGAATGTCAAGAGTTACATCTGGTCCATGTTTTCCTCGCTATTTTGCGGTGCTACTTATACGCATGAGGATGGAAGCAGAGAGATTACCCAAAATTTAATTTGAATGTGTTTCCATTTGAATGGATGGTGACTATGGGACTTTTCGCATTTTTTTAAACAATTTTTAAGAAAAAGTGCATGCATTGGATTTACTTTGACATGCAAATGGGAACATTTAGTTTAGAGGAGCAGTTCACCCAAAAATGAAAATTACTGTCATTCACATTCATGTCATTTCAAACTCTTTCATTCTTCCATAGAATACAAATGGAGATGTTTTACAGCATATTCATACTGCTCTTTTCCATACAATTAAAACAAGCCGTGTCCACAGGCTGTCGTGCACCAAAAACATCATATAAATATCATAAAATTTGCCTATATGACATGTGCACCATATTACAAGCCATATGATTCATGAACAAGTTGAAATTCAAATTATTCATCAAATATTTCCATTCATAAGCTCATAAATCTTATGTACAATCAAAACATTCTTTGATGTCAAACATGGTGCAATGCATCTATTGACACCATACATAATTGTTTTTTGCTGTTTAAATGATGTACGCACCAGTTTAAATATTGGAGAATGAGATTTGAGAGCTGAAGTGTTCCCTTTGGTCTGTTCCACACATATTGTTATTGTATGACTTCAGACGACTTGTAAAATAACGCATGAGTCATATGGCCAACTTCTGCGGTTTCTTTACGGTGGTTTTTGTCATTTTTGGAGTTTGACAGCTGTGGTCACTATGAATTGTTTGGAAAAGAGGTAGATGAACATTCATCAGATTTCTCCATGTGTGTTCCACTGAATAAGTAGCAGCATACGGGTTTGGAACAACATGAAGGTGAGTGAATAATTACAGAATGTTTAACTGCGTTCATGTTTTTGACTTGACTATGAAAGAGTAATATGTCCTGTAGGGCTTGACGCCAACCTCATTAAAGCATCACCGCTGAAATGTCTCCACAAATACACATCATAGATGGCTGGCAAGGACACATTCACTTTGACATACACTTGTGAAATAGTGCTTATTATATTGTCTGTTTATTCTGGCATCTGAGAGAAGTTGAGTGAGGCCAAACATAATCACAATGTGAATTATTGTTGGAGTGGAACGGGTGCTCAAGGTATTGTCTGAAAAGAGAATTAGTTAGTGGAAATTACGAACAGCCTGCTTATGATTGTGTTTAGGGTGTTTTCACACGTGGTTCAATTGCTTGTTCCGAACCCAATTCGATTCAATTCTTCTGAAACCTTCTAGACCAAACTTCCAAGTAAACTGCAATTCACTGGGCAAATTCAGGACAACCAAATTAAGCAAAATGTAACATCAGGCAGAATAGTAAGTAGTGCTAGTGCAATGGTTTCTGGGATACTTGGTTACTGTTCTTGTGGTTTTCTGTCCTAACTCTAGGTGTCTGTCATCCTTTTTTGAACAAAACTGTGCGTCAAAGTCAGGTGTTTCCTGCAATCTGAGCATGTTAATGTGTGCTTTTAAAGTTGGATTGTCGTGGCAATCTACCCAGTCCTTTTGCTAGGAACAGTGTGTGAATAACAAGCCAAGCGCTATAAACATTTTTCCACATCAGTAATAAAACTAAAATTGAGTCCATATTGGATGCAGATGTTGTCTGCTGAGAAAACATTTGGTGCATATGTGTGTGCGCGCACATGTGTCAGACTGGAGTATTTCTGATCGTGCATAAACATGATGCTTAAGTGCCTCTTATTCAATAAACATTGGCGGACGTTAACTACTCGCAGCTTGTTGCCAGTGCTTTGTGTTTCCAACTGGAGCTTGAAAACCAAGATTTGTCCCAGCCAGGGCTTGTCTGGAGAAGTTTTACATGAGCTGAGGTTTCACTTCTCTTCCAAGAAATGACACAGACAATCAGAGGCAACTCGCAGAAGGGCTCACTGCGACTATTAGCCCATGTCATTGATTGTAATGCACCCCATGTGAGATGAGACTTTCTATGGAAAGAATCAAAGACTTTCGTACAAATTTCAATTGAACGTAGAACCCTGTGCAGTTTGTGAAACGTATCTTTGTAGTCATCACAAGGGGTGCTTATTTGCTCTGATTTTTGTTAAAACTAACTGAAAAGAAACATATTTTTGTATGTTAATATTTTTTACTCTATATGTGGAACATTATATGTGGAAAGTCATATTCTTAAATGTGAATATTAAACAATATATTCATATTAAAATATAATCTGATATTTTTAATATATTATGCATAATATAATCATTTTATATAGAAACCTGTGTAGTTTGTGAAATGTATCTTTGTCTTCACAGGGGGAGTTTGTTACTCTGTCACCTGTATATTTTAATATATATATATATATATATATATATATATATATATATATATATATATATATATATATATATATATATATACACACACACACATACATACACATATATATATATATATATATATATATATATATATATATATATATATATGTGTGTGTGTGTATATGTATATAATTCCAATCTAATTAAAATGTATACTTCCCAATGTATAAAATGTCAAAACCCAGAACGTGCTCCTTTTTTCTGAACTGCAGGTATGTTGATGATGTATGCAGAAAGAGGAAACCCTCTAGGGAGCAAGCGTTCCGAGATGACGACCAAAACACATAAGCCCGACTGCTTTCAATTATAGTTTGGATACAGCGATTGAGTCCCTCATGAAAATAATAGAGCCCGCTTTGATCCGTTCCACTGAGGGGAAAAGGTTGCAGGCCTTGAAAGATTACAGGAAAAAATAATTATTGTATCAAGGAGGCCCACATAAAACTTTATAGAGGCTTTTGAGGCACAGGGGGTAAAGGGAAGCAAGTCCTAACGATGCTAGTCACTAGTGCTCATTTGCCAGATTTTCCTTTTTTTAGCAGCTTTTAATGGCTTGGTTATAGTCTGGGCTGTTTTATAACTTAAGGCAGCCCGTGTCTCACTGTGCTTTTTATTATAGTACAGAGGAGCCCTAACATACTGCAACTTCATTTGTGTAATTTACTTTCATATGCTAGATAGCGTGTGCGTTTTAGCGCACTTAGCAGCGCGCGCTAACTCTTATGAGTTCTGACAGGGTTGTTCTGGAGCGAAATCAGCAGCAGACTGGCATTAACCCCACCTCCCTGCTGGCAGCACAGATAGGTTAGATGGGGCCTCGATTAAATTAATTTGACTTCATTAGCAGAAACCTGCTACAGTCAGAGCACCCGTGGTGTTGCTGTAGAGGGGCATTGGGAGACGCCTGGCAGAGGATCGTAGGAAAGCTAACACATGGCCTTGACAGCCGGAATATGCAAGCCCATGGACGGAGGGATGGCTGCCAAATGAGTGTGATGTGCGTCAGTAGCTTTAGGGGAGCTCCATCAACGCCCACCCTCAACCCTGATGCCCCATAAGGCTATGATGCTAGGTTGCAATCCAGTGCTAGTTCTGTCAGTTTGGACCTACTTTGGACCTACTGCCCTGTCATTGTTTTATAACAGTATTGTATTATGCATTTTTGTTTTTCTAGTAAGCAAAATGGACATTTTTTACAAACTAGAGAAAGCACGTACAGGTTAGGCCCACATAAAAACACTATTCAAGTATTTTACTCTATTTCTTACTACGCAACCTCATTTTCATGCTTTATGTTCCTAATGTGTCAGATCTCAATTCATTTCACAACACTACATGTTGTATATATTTCTTTAATGTCAACTGCTGTTACAGCAGAACAAGAACTCGCCTGAATAATTACACATTTGGTTTAAATTCCTCCTCTTGAGTACTCTAGTCAGTTAGCGCTTAGTCTTGCATAGCCAGAAAGTCGGAATAAGGCAGAAGGTCTTCTATTGGCCTATTGGACCGCTAAAGAGGACGTATGAAGGACATGTAAAGCAACCAATCACCAATCATTTTGTTCCGCATCATGCTTCGGGGCATGCAAATTTAAAGTCGAGGTCCCTACGATAACAGACCAGCATGCATCTAATAAATTGTTCATTCAAGATTGTTGTGCAAGTTTATGGCAGCAGTGGTGCCGCAAACTTAATACTTTTGAAAATGCCAACAGTCTATTTGCGTGACGTCTGAGGCTGAGACTAGTTAGCGCCAGACTAATTCGAGAGTGCACCTAGAGTGCAGTAGTGATGACATCCCATGACATAGAGGCCAACCCAGTTAGCATTACCCTGGTTCCATCAACAAAAAGCCAACAGGATTTTTCCACTGGCTTTTGGCAGAAAATAAGCTCTGACACCAACAAACGTTTATGATTTGTACACGATTTATTCATCATGATAATATTCACAAATTAACACAACTTTTATGAATTTCAAAGCCTAAAATACAGAAGTAAACAACTAAACGTAGGCTATAAATGAACAACGCCATGCTTGAACTTCAACTTCACCACCACTAAGCTTCCAACAACTCTTTCAGTCTTTATTTTTAAACAAACAAACAAAAGAAAAACACATTTTCCTTAAAGTTTTAGTTAGAATAGTGTACATTTGCTGATGCTGTGACATGTATTTTAGTCATTTTGATGTCAGTGTTAAGAGTACCTATTCTGGATTGTGAAACTGCAGTTTGAGGCTTTTTGTCTCAAAGGGTGATGTATATAAATGAGTGCTTTTCCGCTCAATGCAGATCCAGGGGCCTCGGATTTAGAACAATGTCAGTGAATCACAGAAAACGTAATGAAAGAACACTATTATGGCCTACAGAAGCAGAGATGAGGAGGCCGGCATTCTGCGCTGACCTGTGCTCATGTGGGAGTGCAGGGATAAATAAATAACTTTGTAAATAAATAAATATTGTTAGCGGTAACTCTAGCTTGGCCTGCGGTAGCCAGAAGGCGGTAAGTTTTCTCTGTCTGGTGTAGACTTGAGAGCTCTTTGATCAAGAGAGCATCTGAAGATTCGCTCCACATCTGCACACGGGGAACGAGCCTCAAACTGCCAAGAAACGTTTTAATGACGGCAGGATTAGAGAATGAAAGGCAGCTCCAGATGGTGGACGGCGCAGAGCTGCGTCCGCGGTGGGTTTTTTTAACTGCTTTTTTATTGATAAAATATGGGGTGAAAAATTGCGCAGGGCTTATTAGGCGTCCCGCTGCACTGCCGCTCAGCTGGCCAAGCTGTTCGCTATGGCCTCTGTCCAAACACGCTTCCATAAATTTTTAGAAGCGCCTTTAAATCTACGAGATCCTGGCTTGTTAAGCCCAACCCACACTCCTGTCCACCTCCCTCCAGTCTCCTTCTTTCCTTCCCACAGGCCTTGAATCCTCAATCCTAGCGTCCAACACAGTTTTTATTTTTTTTATTATTTTTTTTTTTTTCGTTTTAGGCTTTTCACTTGGGCTTTTTGAATGTCTCGGATGAAAGCTGTTGCTGGCTTGGTTTTGGAGATGGAATACAGAAGAGCAGAAGGATGAAGCAGAGGCGGTTTTGTTGGGGGGAGTCCTGCTTTTCAGGCTTGTTATGATGAGCCAAGCAGCAATGTTTAGCTCCTCAACAACTTAATTCCTGCATGATTTCATTAGTTACCGGCACTTCCTGAAGTGAAGCGAGGAACTAGGGTGATTAATCAGATACATGCAGCACTTTCTCCTAGCTACTGATCAGAGACTAAAACAGACACATGGCAGAGAAATTTGTGTAGAGGGAGCCTATGCATTTTGACTAGGAGTGAATGTCTTCTTTGTTGATGATTAGATTACAGATATTGAATCTGTAAGACTGTAAGTTTTACACTTTATAAAGAGCAGAGTGGCTCCTCAAATTCTAGTTATGTGGGTCTTGAGTAAATATTTAATTCTTACTGAGTGCTTTTGTGCTGTTCAGTGTTTAAGCTGAATGAGTCAAATGTGGCGCCAACAAAGGTAGAAATAACTGCATTCATGTTTTTATGTGTTTAATACTGGAAGACTTAAAACAAGGACATGTTTGTCTCAACAAGAGAAAAAAAGTACATAATTTGCCTTCATTTTATAGATGCTTTACTTTAAGGGTGCACTAAGGTTATTTTTCATTCCACGTTTTCCAGTTTAATCTAAAAAATAGTTTTACTTATCAAGAGATGAATAGCACTTTTGAAAAATGTTGAAAATGATGTACATTTACATCAGGGGGCATATAATAAGCTGTTTTGTTCTTTTTATTTTTCTTTATATCTTTTAAAGGGGTCATGACATGGATTTTTTTTTTTTTTTTTAATTATTTTAATATTTTCTTTAAGGTTCACTCATAACAGTGTGTTAAAAACAGTCATATGTTTGCAAAAATGATTATTTTCAACCCTCATTCTGGCCCTGTCTGAAATAATCCATTTTAAGAAATTGAACAAGCATCTACATATTGTATCTTTTGGATTTTGGATTTTATTTGGTTTTGATGCAGCACAACGCTCATGTCCGGTGTAGACAGATGTGTGTTGTTAAACAATTTTAACGCCAGTGGGCGGGGCCTATGGTGCAATAATGTAACAATGTTCAATGATGTCTTGCTCTAGAGGCAATCATATGCAAATTTTTTTGACCGTGCGATGTCACAGATCCCACAACGTCCAAACAAGCCATTTTTCGAGCTTTGTTACTTAAATGTTTATGATTTCTTTAAGCTATTTATTTCAGTTGAACGTTAAACTCAAACTTTGACAATTTTGAGAGAATGTAAACTCATAAAGAGCACACATGCTCCAGAACAGGCAGCAGAGAGGCGGATTTCAGCTGTTAGAAATACATGAATAAACAGGGGGTCTGGCCCTGTTCCAAATAGCACACTTCACATGCACTTACGGTCTAGTGGACTAACAGCGGCCGCCATGTGCACGTGATTGCGAAGTCCACAAAGACCGTAGGGTGTCTCATTTGTCATTTAAGGTTTCAGAATTATATCAGTGAGGTTTTACCAGTGCTGGATAGCTTTCTCCAGGTATTGTAGACCTCCCTAAGCAAAACGTAAGTAAAAATTGCACCTCTAAGGTCAGTGTAGTGTTTTTAAATCTCATTGGAAATCTACTTTATCCAGAGTTATTGTCGACCCTGACCACTGCTGAACATTGATATTTATTCTGTCATATCCCTTAAGCTAGCTCAGCTAGATCATCATCAATAAGTGCTGTTACGGCTGACAGGACATTGAATAACAGCAGACAATTTGTCTTTGTATTCCTCAAAATCCGTCCCCTCTTCTGTTTGGTGCCGACAGCTTAATAGACTAATTTGTAACTGTGAGAAAGGATCGAGTTATTGGATGTGTTATAATTTGACAGAGACAGGCCGTGATGCCTTTACCACAGATGCCTCTGTGCACTTATTGTAGCTATCCTTTTGTTTTTTGTTTTTCCTGCTGAGGATAGAGAAGAGGGAATGGTGGATGAGTTTTGAAAGATTTCTGATGTTCAAAGCCCGCCAGGCCTGGAATTCCCCAATCAATTCCTCCCTCCATTTTCTCCATCCATTTTACCTTCATGCAAAGCCCAAAGGAGACTTTTCGTTCCCAGAGCAGAGAGTGTCTGAAGCACAGGACACATGAAGGCTTCTGGGACTGTGAAATGAATGGAGAAGGGGTAATAGGAGAGAGTTTTGAGGGCTATAACATGAGTTATTTATCACGTTTGTGTGTTAGTGAGTGAAAAAAGAAAATGAGTGAATGAAACCGAGATGAAACTCAGAGTGCACTCAGAACTAATGCAGTACTTGATGACTCGTTGGATCCATGCACTTTTAGGAAGTGCAGGCAAAGAGCAGGAAGAGCATTAGTACAACACAACAGGAAAGATGAATGCATAGTAATTTTCTACCACGGGACACAGAGTGAAATGTGCCACAAAAAGGACTCCCGTGATGAAATTGTATATAATGAGGGAAAATGAATACATTCATGTGACGATTTGTGCAAGCTTAGAATAAAATATGTGTCGGAGCTGATAGCCTCGTGGGCAGCACTGTGACATGTAGCGTGGTTGCACTTTGGGTGACCAAGGTTCGAGTCCCGGCTCAGGTACCTTTCCTGTCTGGTACCTTTCCAGCACCCACATAGCTACAATAAACTTTATAACCTGTAAGTTGAAGAAGATGTAATGTGATGCACTTACTACCTCAGACGTGGCCGTTTTAATGACAGACAAAACACGCATGTCTGATATTCTCAGAAATTCGCTGGTCAAAATCCTTGTAACTCCATTTGAGCTTGAGCTTGATTTTTGGTAAAATGTTAATAATATAATGACACATGCAAGCGTCTGACCATATATAAAAAAACTTTGACAGCGTAGTGTTTAATTTTTTTTTAATACAGTGGGGTTTTTTTTACATTTCCTGAAAAGTGCATTTTTGGAGATGCAAGGTTCCCACCCAATAGCGGCAATATATAATATTTCCTCTATTATTTGCATAAAATGATTCCTTTTTTACGTGTTTTACCAAAACTCTGTACACACTATATTGTCTTTTTCATGACATTTGACTTTAGTATTCACATTATGACATATTACAATAAAAATTTGAAACCGGCTTTATTGCCAGTAGAATAGAATAGAATATGGCTACTGTTTTGTTTGTTTTGTGGTTACGGTGATATGATATTACTGGAGCACTTTTTATGATGTAACATTAAGGGTAGAAAAGGACACGTAAGACATTACAGCTGCACAGTCCATGTTATTGCATTTAAAATCACTGTTCAGTATGTTCTCACTGGTCCATCAGGTTTAAATATCTTTTAAATCTTTTTCCAGTTCAGGGACCCATAACATTACGATGAGCAACTGCAATTCAGACAGATTGTTTCATAAGGTCACTTCCTCTCCACTGCACACATCCACGGTAAGCCTCCATTGTCTGATTGTGCAGTCGTGTATGTGTGTTATTGTGAGAGAGAAACTCTCTCTTCTTTATTTTTCTCCACTGTGCTGGTTATTACCCCGGCTGTAAATATTAGATGTTCCTGGAACAGTGTCTCTCCTTGTTAAGCATGACCCCCCCATCATGCCTCAGGTTTAATAGTAAGAACATAGAGCACTTTAGTGTAAAATGCTTTGATGGAGTCTGGTAGGCAGGAAGACCCTGTGCTGGTGACCCTTGTGAAATCTGTAAAAGCTGGTGTATATAAAGGTTGTGCCTCATGGTCAGGTCGATCAAACCACTGGTCTGTCATGCACATGTCATATTTTCTAAAGGACTGGCTTGTGTATTTTAGATGCATAAAGTAAATGTCTTATTATGAATTCACTCGGTGGCCTTTTATGAAACAAGAAGTTGGAAGTTGAGATATTTGGCTGATGCTACAATTTTCCACCAGCAAGCACTTGATTTCATTCCATTTTATAAATTCCTATGCACATGCATCTACTTCTCTTTTGTGCTGGTATCTGGAAATGTAGCACAAAAACAATTTATGTCAGTATTACTATATGAAGGTTAACTAACAAAATCATTTTTCAATGTTATAAAAATACCCAGGTGTATCAGTCCGTAAGCTGAAAAATGTTCTGGACCTTCAAATTCTCCGACTTTTTAGAAGAACTGTAACACCTTGGTGATTATTTGTTTTGAATTTACAAATTGAATGCTCTCTTTAGAGAGTGTAAAAGTCTTTTAGCCTTTTATCTGTGGCATAATGTTCTGTCGCAATAGCGTTTTAACTTTGAAATAAAGTAGGCTGGAATTACAGTCCCTGACAAGTGCTTAACAGTTCTACAGCATTTTGGGTGTGTAATTGGCCAATTTTGCAAGGTTCTTGCTACAACCCAATTATAAAAATCATTATGTGGCTATATTTTATAGGATTTCAGCAAAAAAACACTAAGCTGTGTGCTGTTGTTCAGTATAAAGCAGGACGTACGGTATTGTCTTAATAGTACTTGGGTATTAGATGTTTAGGTATTTGAGTGAAACAGACTTCATAATGAATGTGCTATAATGGGACAGCAAGTGCTAACATAATGCCCTTTATTGTCTGCCATACCAAATGCACTGCCGTTTACCCAGGGCGCCATCTCAGATTCTTTGAGATATGTTCAGTCTGGCTGTGGGCCACTGGTATTGATGCATATCTGGAGCTACAGACAATCTCCCTGTTGTGCGGCAGTCCCAGCTTTCTGTGGGTCAGCGTAGAGGACATATAAGCCTCTGGGCCCTCAGGGTATTATGGTCGCATGAGAAGCCCTGGACTATGTGCATGAAGTAAATGTCTTATTCTGAATTCATTCGGTGGCCTTTTATGAAATGAGAAGTTGGATATTTGGCTGATGCTACTATTTTCCACCAGCAAGCACATGATTTCATTTCATTTCATGAATTCCTGTACATATATCTACTTCCAATCAATATGATTACGCCCGCTACTGTTCCCTGTACTGGTATCTGAAAACGTAGAACCAAAACAATTCCCAAAACCTTTTTGCTTTCATGGTCATTTTATGAATTATATGCAAAATTGGCATTTCATTCGTATGTATGTAATTATTGTAAAACCTCTTATAATGGACATTGCCATTGCACCAGCCATATAACACTAATGCTTATTCAGTGGACAAAGTCATAGCTGTACCTTAGTATTATTACAACTAGATTTTTTGCATAGTCCAGGGCCTCTCATGCAGCTCCTCTCACAACACACATATGATTTCCTGTGCAAAACTCATAATCATGATGTTGGTAGTTGCCAGGGTGCGATTTCTAAGGTGGCCCATATATAATATATATATATATATATATATATATGGGCCACCTTAGAAATCGCACCCTGGCAACTACCAACATCATGATTACTGCACACATACATATATAGTTTCCACAAATATATTTAGCAGCACAGCTCTTTTTTAGCATTTTTAATTAGAAATATTTCTTGAGCAGCAAATCATATTAGAATGATTTCTGAAGTATCATGTGATACTGAAGACTGGAATGCTGATGCTGGAAATTCAGCTTTGCCATCACAGAAACAAATTTTAAGATAAATTAAAATAGAAATGAGTAATTTAAAATTGTAATAATATTTCAAAATGTAGTTTTTATTGTATTGTTATCAAATAAATAAGCCTTTATATCAACACTAAGGATTTTTTTCTATTGGTCTGGCCATGCCAGTGGTTGAAACTTTTACTTGCCCTGAATTTTTCACTGGCCCCACCAGAAAAAAAGTAATTAATACATAAATAAAATAAAATAGGCCTAGTTATTGTTTTTGTTATTTTTGACCCATGTTTCTGGGTGCACACTCCGGGTGTTTGCACATACAAAACTTCTGAAAACAGTGTGCAAGTACAGAATTGAGTTTTCTTTCATGTTGTGGATGGATGGATGGATGGATGCCCAATTGGGCAAGTGAAATTTCCGTCTACTGTCCCGAGCATCATTCACGCTAGCCTCGGGCCATTTGGCAGTCCTTATTATCGAGCCCTATATATACCAGTGATACGTCGTCTCTGAGGAGTAGACCACATTTTTGTTTCAACATAATCATCCATTGGGGTATGGGGGTAAAGGTTAGGATTTGGTGTTTGACCTCAGGTTATATTCTAACCTATGAATTTTAGAAGTAACATAAAAGTAACAAATAAATGACTGTATATGTTTGTGTGTGTGAGAGAGAGAGAGAGATAAAGATACGTGCACATTGGTGTTGCATTATGGGTAAAGATAGAGTGTAGGCTGTAGGGATGGGGAAAGCGGCGTAACCAGCTCTAGATTGCTAGTGACAGGCTGATACTTCAACACTTACGGCTGCAGCTTTGATTTAATCACAGACCTGTCATTTGTTATTTGTCTGCCTCCCTCCACCGGTGCTGAGCCTGATCAACGGTCCTTTCCCTCGAGTTCCATCCCTCCTCCCCCTCTGTTACATCTAAATCCTCCATACAAATTAGCACCTCCCTCTGTGTGCTGATGAGGAGGTTGATCAGAGATGGACAGAGAGGAAGAAAACAGTGGATTTGGGCAAGCAGAATCCGCCTGAGGCCCACTAAAGATCATTAATAGGGCCGTCAGAAGCCTTGCCAGTTGGTTAGCTTCTCATAAATAAGAAATGAATTCTTCCGCACCTTCATTAATAATGACTGCTGTAGCTATTTTGTTGCAGTGTAACCTTAAAGGAAAAAGAGAGGGGTGGACGCTGGGAGGCCCCTTATTCTCACTAGTAATATGATAAGACAAGCCTCCAAATTAGCAATGAGCGTGTGATACCAAACCAGAGTCAATTACTCCCTGAGCTGAGTGGAGAGTGTGTGTCTCACACACTTGGGAAGGTGGCTGGGGATGCTCAATGAATCGAGCAGTTTAAAATCCTGAGTTTTATAGCCGGCAGGACTGTTACAGATAATCAGGATTTCACTGTCTTATTATTATTGCATTCCTCTAAGAGTGAAAGAAAAGGAGATGGTGTGAACGACCTCATCATTTCCCAAAGTCCCTGAACAAGAGGTTAGGGGGTTGTCAGGGTCAGCGGGTGGGTGAGATTATTTTGGTTTAATTAGGTGAAGGGGATGATTATTTTATTAAGGCTGTGCTAAGCTGTCACAACGGTAGCAGTGAATGAGCTTCATTAACCCAAAGCTAAAAATCATTATTCTGAACGAGGCTCAAACCCCAAGACCTAAGAGACTAATCAAAATGATCTGATCTCGTTTTGTCCTGGCCCTTCTTTAAGGGCCCATTTAACCATGTTTCACTTTGATCTCAACAGCCTTTGCTTCTGCTTAAACCCTGAAGGTACAGACAGTTCACAATCCAAAATCTTTGTTCAGACTTTTTTTTATTCATCTTTGTGTTTCACAGTATAACACTCTATCTATCGATCATCTGTCTGTCTGTCTTTCTGTCATACGTGTATAAATATAACGCACTGCTGTTAGAAAATTTAGGGCTAGTAAGTTTGTTTTTTTTTTAAAATCTTTTTAGCAGGAATGCATTAAATTGATCAAAAGTGACCGTAAAGACATTTATAATGTTACAAAATATTTATATCCACCTTTTTACCCCTAAAAGGTTCATAGGAGTACTCTAAGGTACTAATTGTTACTATTGTGTTTTGGTCGATCAGATCAGAAGTTGATGACGCTTAATACAGGTGTAAACTGGGTCTAAAACATTTTGAGATTGTCCACTTCCAGAGGTAGTCAAAAACGCATTTGAATGGATTGCTTTCATAGTGTAAACGCTCGTGTGGTCGAATGTGTTCGAACAACCACAAAAGACCGTCTACTCTCCGACTACTCTCCCCCTACTGACGTAATGCATAAACATTATGGAAAGTGCGCTACCAGACGGGATTTAAAGTTTGTCTGCTGAAAACCCAAGTTTGGTTTGAAGATGAAAAACGTACCAAGCACAATGTTCTCTCACTATTCCTGATTTCTAACTCGCACTAAATGCGTCATCCTGGTCTTGTCCATTAGATCAAAAGATCTGAAAAAAAAAAACAAAAAAAAAAAACATACATTTACTCAACCATAGACCCTCCAATTGAAGAAATCAGGACAGAAGTGGACAAAAGAGGAGGATTAAAACACCAGATGTTATGTGACACAACAGGTATCTGTCTGCCTCGTCTACTTGTGATCCGATCGACTAAAACGTAAACAGGGCCTTAGGGGTAAAAAGGTACAGAGATGTCCTTTTAAGGGTACTGCCCCAAGTGACAAGCTGTTGTACCTCTAAAGGTACAATTTAAAAAAAAAAAATTCTGACAGTGTACCATGGTATAAAAGTAACATGATTAACTTTTTTTATGGAAGAATCTGTTTGGTCCTTTATAAAAACAGGTTAATCACGGTTTAGATATGAAGCTTTAAAGAATGTCTTGTTGAGTGTACAAACGTTGTATCCTAGTGTCCAAATTGATAGTGAATGTTGATAGTGGAAGTTAAACAAATATAGCTAGAGCTCTGCTGTTGATGGTTTAAAGAGATTAACTTTTAATGAAAAAGACTGTATCCTTTATCTTCAACCTTTTCTCTTTCTTCAGTTCCTTCATGAGACCATTAATAATCCTGTATCCTTTGCAGAGACAGGAAGCACAGTCAAATAATCATTTTGCCACGCCTCAGCCTTGACCACAGAACTAAACCACTCCAACACTCTTTCAGAAACCCCACCCTCTCCATGTTCTCCTTTATTCCCTCTACAAGGTGTGTTTCCACTTCCAAGAAGCAGCCATTGTGTTGATGACTTATGGAGTCTCCCAGAGGAAGTCAAATCTCTGCTGCATACTTGGAGCAGGTTGGCTTTGCCTTGCTGCCAGAAGAGCTTTATGATATGTAATCTCTGGATAGAGCCGAGGCAGGGAGATTCATGTGTATTACTCAAGTGCATTTCTCCAGCTCCTAACCTCTAATCGACTGCTCTCAGCAGCTGGTTCTCCTTAAGGTCCTGGAGATGATTGCTATTGTTACAAGCAGACCTTGTGTTTCACCTCTGCACTCTGAAATACTGCAGTCTTAGTCAGACACACAGGTATACAGTTATATAATGTTCATGAATTAGTCTAAGAGAATCCAGTCTAATGTGGAAGATAAAACAGAATTTACATTTCTACATTTGGTGGAAACTTATCCAAAGCAACTTGCGGTGCATTCGGATTATGCTTTTTATCAGTCCATGTGTTCCCTGTGAATAGAGTGGTGAAACTATGATGCATTTTTGTAGGCCAAAACCCTGAAGAGAGTTAGCATTTTAGCACTTCCGGTTCCATCGTGCCGAAATCAATGGGTTTTTTGAATGGGTTTTTGATTAAATGGCTTCAGTAAGGTCCGTGGTTAACACAGGCGCAAGGTACTTTCACATTTTATTCTACAAGATAAAATAAATC
Organism: Elopichthys bambusa; assembly: GCA_037101425.1. Taxonomy (NCBI): domain Eukaryota; kingdom Metazoa; phylum Chordata; class Actinopteri; order Cypriniformes; family Xenocyprididae; genus Elopichthys; species Elopichthys bambusa. The sequence goes on along the minus strand of CM074434.1, from coordinate 34,216,669 downwards.
GGTATTAACCTACTTGTGTTTTTTTTTTTTTTTTTCCCTTGAAAAAGACGGTTGCTAACAAGTGGCTAAATCGGACTACAGAGGCTGTTGGGGAGATTAAATGCCATCACGCCGAACAGCTCAGTCCGCTTTTACAGTCTAGTTATGATTATTATCGTACTCTTACAAACAATTCTAGTTCAAACTTATGGGAAAATGTTTTTAGATGAAGAATAAAAGTTGTCTGAGGCAATAGTGGTGGTGACGTTGAAATCGTAAGATCTTGGTATAGTTTGTTTATAACCTACCTTTAGCTTTTTGCTTCTGGTGACTGCATTTAGGCTTCAAAAGTCTTAAAAGTTGTTCATCTGTGAAAATTATCTTGATTGACAAATCGTGTATCATAAACTTTTGTTGATCACAGAGCTTATTTTTTGCGATAATCCAAAAGCCTATGGGAAAATCCTATTGGGGTTTTGTCGAGGGAACCAGCGAGATGCTAACTGCCGATTTGCCTACAAAGCGATGTCATAGTTCAACCACTCTATTGAACCACTGGTGTTAGCATTTCTATACCAGTTAAGTGACAGGAACTCATCCAATGGGATGTATTCCAATGGACTTGCTGGACTTGATTTTGTCTGAGATTTGATTGGACCATTAAACAATGAATCATGTTAGGCTCTGATAGTAATAGTTAATCTTTAAATGTATATATTTATAATTTTTAATATAAAAGTATCTGTGAAATGGAAATTTTTTTTTTTTTTTTTTTTAAGAAAATAAGGTCAATTTTGATTTCATACCGTCTTTAAGTGTAGATTTATGGGATCTGCAACATGAAATATGAGAAATACTGAACACACTTATACTTATTACATCCTTGGTTGTGGGTCTTTGTGTGTTTTTCAGAATATTATATTGTTTCCAAGCTCTGGCTCTTAAACCTGGAAATGTTATGAGTTGAAAAAGCATTGCATAAACATGATAACATCCTAGCAATGATTGTGTACAAAAATATTGCCCGGCAGGCTAGGAACTTGATTAATTAGTTCAATCTTTTTTTTTTTTTTAAGCCCCAGCTGCTTTCTAATTGGTAATCCACTGTAGTAGTCATTATCTAAAACCTCTTTACTGTGCCACAATTTAAGCTCTAACTGTTGGTAAACCAAGAACAATTAGCTCTCAATAAGCTTGCATACAAAATCACAAACCTTTTGTTTCCTGGGGAATTGCTTATTAATATTCATGAGGTCCGTCAACAGACCTGGTAAAAAACACGCCATTGTGCATCAACTAAGCTCTTAACTAGATTTAGTATTCCTGTTATATTCAGAGCTACTTAATCCGGTAGCATCGTTTTTTTCCCCCCCGTTTTTTTTTTCCCCGCCTCCAATCTCCAATTATGAATGATCACCCCCTTGCTTGCTGTCATCTGCTTGTTAAGACCAATATTGAAATCCTCATGTGGATTTATGCAGTGAGATCTGCAATGGAAATCAGGCACATCTGTTTGGAGATGCCGGTCTGGAAAAGAGCGATTGCTTCTCCCAGAGGATCAGCGGCGGCATCACTCCTCAAAAACACCAGCTCGTCGGTGACAAGTAAACCCAAATCATCACTGATGTTATTTATTTTCAAATGTTCCCCGCTTGACAGGCGACATCTTGTTCCGCGCCCGTCCCACGGGGCCCTGCGTCTGTGTCTGACGTGTCTGGCTGACACCAAAGCAGCGGGAAGTCGCCAGAGACATGTTTGGGAATTTGTCACAATCCCAAACACACATGCGCAGCGAGGTTGTTTACACACCTACGGATCTGTCGAGATGACTGTTGCAGTTGTCAACGTTTGTGGCAGTGCGGTTGAGAAGTCCCGTTGAAACGAGACTGTGATTGGATTGAAAAGATGTAAAGGTATAAATCTCGACAGTGAAATAACGAGGAGCGGGTGGGTGTGAGGTGTAAATGTAGGCCACCTTTCGCATTTATTCAGGTGAGTTTTTTAGGTACCTTGAATTAATCAGCTTTCATTAAGTAGGCCCAATGATCCAACCTCTTATGATTTTTACTTTTAGCTTTTTGTCGAGGAATCTTCCGGGTTGGAAAACAACAGCAAATGAAAACAACAGCAAATGAAGACAAGAACAACAACATAGATAAAGATACCTAAAGATAAACATCTACAGGTCAGGTGGAGTAATAAAAAATATAATGCGTCAAATTTGCCTGAAGGGGTCATGGTCGATGGATAAACATGAAAAATTATATTATAGCCAATCAGGGAATTCAATTTATATACCAGATAGACCATTCCAGTCAAAAGTCTGGACACAACACTGTGCCAAAACAAACTATAATGCAGGGCGACAAAGTCACTGTTGCCACATTTTGATCTATTGCAGTACACACTGACTTCCCTGACTTTCACATCTTCAACAACTGGGTCGCTGCTAGAGAAAGTGTGTGTGTGTGTGTGTGCGTGTGTCTAAGAACCAGGATGAGCGAGTAAGCGTAGCGGCAGGTAAACGAGGCGTGAGCACAGGGTCCTGCTCCCTGAACGCAGCGCTCGTCAGACAGTCCATTTGTCAAAGCGCCCCAGCGGAGCTTTCCAAAAGGCCGTGTCACTTCCAACCCCTGCAGGGAAACCCCACGTCTACATCCAGGGTGGAATCAAAACATCTAGATTCTAAGAAGCATAAAGACTAATATGGACGTCATGGAGGATAGAATTATGCTAAGTGTCAGTTTGTACTTGCTGGCATGATGTAACATAGTTTTAGTTTATAGCAAAAACTAGATCAAGTTTATTGCTGCATCTGTAAAACTGTCATTTGTTTAGTCTTTAAGGCCTAAAATGGGGAAAAATTTCTAAATATAACTTGACGGGTTTGTTAGCTTGGAAAGAACTAATTTGATGCATCACACTCCTCACTGTGTGTTTGGCAATTCCTAGAAGCTGTGTAGAGCCAAAGTGAGTATTCCTCTCCTCTTCCTCTGAGCTGTCCAGCCAGCGCTCTCAGCAGAGACTCATTTATAAAGGCACTCCGCTGGCTGGCCCAGTCACGCACTGGTGCTTTGGACATCACTTCACTCCACTAATGGTCTTACTGGGAGAGGTTCTGCATCCTGGCCATCCATCAGTGTGTCAGGATAGGGTATGTGGAGATACTTGAGTGTTTTAATCTCTGTGTTCCTGTTTGAGAGAAAGAGAGCTATTAGATTTTTCTGGGAAATGAATGTTTTTTCCATCCATCCATCCACCTACCTATCCATCCGTCCGTCTATCTACCTACCTACCTACCCATCCATCCAACCAACCAACCAACCAACCAACCAACCAACCAACCACTGTGTGGTTGAACTCAGGAGGGATGTACCTCCTACTTCGGGACTAACTGTCATTGTTCTGTGTTTCATCAACTATATTGTTAGGAGTACGCATAGAAGATTTCCACCTGTTCCCACCTATAAGTTGCAGTGTGTAATTTCTGTGCTATTAATGGCACCAAACTGAACTGCTAACATATTTGTTGTTTCCAAACAGATGGCCCCATCCCAAACTCATGTCATTGGTTGAGCCTACTGTATGTTCTGATTGCTCAAACAAATAGAGCAATGTGTAAAGCGCCATGTTTAGACTTTTGGGGAAAATCAACTTACAACTGACTGACATTTAGTTGTCCCTACACTTTAAACTGACACACTGCAGCTTTAGGAGACAATACTGTCAGGGTCTTGGGCTGCTTGATTCACTTCAAAACTGCTGTTTTCTTTTAGACTCAACCTTCTCCTGTCCTCTCCACTATTGATTTACCTCTGTAAACTTGTACAGTCTCTTTCTCCTCCTCGGCGTTTCTCTCACGATGATGCACTTCTCGTCCTTGGGAGTTGTGTGTGTGTGTTTGGGCAGAGTTATGGTATAAATCAGATGAAAGGTAGAGACTGGGCCTGCAGGGTTGTGACTTCCTCTGGAGAGTACTGCAGCTCCAACTGAATAAATGGGAAGTGAAATAGCATATGGAGCCATAAAGTGCTCAGACTGAGGACTAGGCCACTGTGCTATCCAAGTGAATGAGATTAGATTTACACATGCAGCCTTTGGATTTAGCATGTTTACACTTTGCACGGGCTTTGTGTCTCTGTGTGTTATTGGGAGTTTCATGGTTTTAGAGATACTGTATATATCCTCCTTAGAATAAACAGAGCATTATTGTTTGTTGGTGTGGACGCTAATATAGATATGGCTATGGTTATCTTTATAATTGTCGTTCTTGGTGTGATACTTTTATGATGTTTATTTGTCATTTTTGAAGGCTAAGGCTGTGACGAACTGCTTTTGTTCCTCCTTTTGTACGTCACTTTCGATAAAAGTGTCAGCTAAATGCATTAATGTAATGTATCATCTAAATTTTAGCCTGTTCACACATCTGTTTTGAGAGAGCGAGAGGAAAGATGAGAAATCAGACCACCAGGGAACCCAGACTTGAAGCTGTTCAAAAAAGCAATTACATGACTGCTTTCTACTTCCTGTTTAGTGGGATGTTACAGACTTCCAGACAGAGAAAGAGGGAGCGGATGGGGTAATAAGGGCGAAATGGACACCATAACATTTTCAGACATACCCTAAAGGTGAAGAGGGCCTCTCTTATTAGGTAGAGCACAAGATTTATGCCTTTATTCCTACCGTGGCTTAAAAATAGCCTTAGTCATTTCCATATGTGACCCCAGGGGGGAAGGGTTGACAGGGCCTTTCCAGGCCTATTAGCCTCCCTGCCCAGTTTAAGAGGCCATAGTCAAGGGCTGCCGGGACGGGGTCTGCACCCTCTTGAGCTCAATTGGTTAGAATCACAGATGGGGAGCTCCTCAGAGCCTCGCTCGATATGGAAAGCTATAGAGCAGAGGGTGTGCTGTTTCCATGTTCCTCAAGGAGGAAATAACTTAGCCTCCAATTAAAGGTTTAAGATGTTAAATAAAACTCTAATGCTTTTTAAAACAGCAGGGTTAATGCTTGTTTGTCTTTATGCTCAGGCTGCAAGGGAATAGATATTTCCTAGGTTTTGGTAGCTTGTGGTAGTGGTAAATTTTTCTGCTGCTTTTGCCATTTTCGCTGCATTATGATAGCTTCAAGATTTATTACTGTGTAAACACTAAGAGAAAACCTAAGATAGGTTTCCTCTGGAGTTTCACAGATGTTGCAAAGCTTTGTTTACTTGGCTATTAGTTTAAGTAAATCTTGCGTTTCTGCACACCAAAGGCCACAATATCTACACTTTTCAGAGCTTATATATATATATATATATATATATATATACACAGTAATATATAATAATACATAATAATATGTGTAATATATACACGGGCGACATTTGACTCTCGAGGTAGGGGGGCCAATAATTTTTTTTTATTTTTTTTTGCGAGCCAGTTGATATTACACAAACAATGTGCAAACTTTGTGTGAGAGTTATGCGGGTGAAGAAGTCTCAAACTCCAGTCAATTAGGCCTATTCACTACAGAAACTGAAAGTAAAAACGGACTGAGCTTTTGGCATCTGACGCTGCAATAACGGCGCATATTCTCTTAGAGACAATGAGAGATTAATCTTAATTTATTTTCTTAATATTTCTCTTGTGGCCCATAGTGAGAAAAAAATAGTATTTTTCGTGTATTGCAATATTAATTTAATAATAAAAGTAGCATGATAATAAGAAAAATAATTCAATAGCCCTGCATGCCCGTCCGCTATACACCACTCTGAATGGATAAACGGCGTTCAGGCACGGCATCAAATCGATTAACTGTTTTATCCAAATCCACATGCATGGACTGTTCAGTGTTCAGTACTGCAATGTTTTCAGTCGGTGCAAGCAAGAAACGTTTACTAGACTGTGGTCTAGCTTTGACTCTCTGAACAGTGGCCACTAGGCCGAATTTTTATGACCATAAACGGCATGCGGCGAACGCGTCTTTCTGCTCTCATGGGCAAAGGAGTATCTTTGAAAGGTTCGCGCGCTCAGAGGGCAAAGGAGTATCTTTGAAAGGTTCGCGCACTCAGAGGGCAAAGGAGTACCTTTGAAAGGATTGCGCGCTCAGGGGGCAAAGGAGTATCTTTGAAAGGCTCGCACACTCGGGGCAAAGGAGTATCTTTGAAAGGCTCGCGCGCTCAGGGGGCAAAGGAGTATCTTTGAAAGGCTTGCGCGCTCAGGGGGCAAAAGAGTATCTTTGAAAGGCTTGCGCATTCAGGGGGCAAAGGAGTATATTTGAAAGGCTTGCACGCTCAGGGGGCTAAGGAGTATCTTTGAAAGACTTGCGCGCTCAACTGTGCGCGAGACGGAGGGGAACGTGGGAAATTAAGTATACCCAGGCCTTAACCTCTCCAAATTAGTGGACTGGAGTTGACGGGTCACATCGGGAAAAATATTGCACAATATAATACATGTCCCTTTTCTTGAACGCATAAAGCATCATACATGAGAGGGAAAAAGCTCTTCGCGAGGTCACATTTTTTGATTTTATCAGTGCTGTGGTTTCACATATGACCAATAAAGTTTTCAGTCCCCTCAAGCATAGTCAGATGTCAACTGCTGTTTTTTCTTCCTTTTTCGAGTCCGCGTCAGACAGACTTAATGCCTCCCAGCATGGCTGCACTTAGTTTTTGGATTTTAGTGTGTTATTGAGTTTAAAGAACCTGTAAAGTGTATTTGCTGGACAGCTAGGCATTATGGGACTCTCCCTAGGCTGCTGACAGTGAGTGAATGGGGTCATACAGAGTGGTAAGAAAAAAAAAACAATTACATTTTGTTTAATATCTCATGCCATGGATAAATTAATTAGATATTTTTAGTTGGAATGAGTGGAATGGGGTGCAGTTGTGTGATATTTCATGTACACACATACAAAGGTTATGTAAAATCTGTCTATCTGTCTGTCTATCCATCTGTCTATCCATCTGTCTGTCTGTCTATCTATCTATCTATCTATCTATCTATCTATCTATCTATCGTTCGGTCTATTGTTCTATCATTCTATCATTCTATCTATCTTTCTATTTATCGTTCTAGCATCTGTAATCTGTTTGTCTGTCTGAATTGCAATTCATTTTAATTCTACATCCTCTTATTCAAATTTTAATTGCAATTCTGCATCCTGTTTGCTACCTCGTTTTAAATTGCAAGAATTTATTTGGAATATCATTCTCAATTGAATACTGTAAGCCGCACAACCCTAGTACATACAGAAATTGGCCATAGGTTTTGTGTTTGCATCTATATATGTATGTATTTGTGGGCAGAGGTCTTTAAGTATGTATGTTTTTCTCTTTGCTTTTATATTCTGTATGTGTGTGTGTGTGTGTGTGTGTGTGTGTGTGTAGTCTCTGCACATATTAATAAAACACTAGTGGCAGGCATGCTTGTCTGTGCATTCGGAGCTCTGGGTAATACATTATGGAACAAAGAAACAAAGGACCAATATGAACTCAGTGTAGACTGTTTCAACCCTTGTCTCTAGGGTTCTGTAGCACTAATTAGAGAAAAGGCCCTCTTGCCCTCTGTCCTCTTTATATTCCCGTCTCCTTGCTCATCCCCCCATCCCTGTGGATTTTGAGGAGGAGGTTGGCAAGGGCACCCCCCCTTCAGATGAGTGTCTGGGGTCTTTAAGGGTTGGTCCCACAAGAAAAAGAGGGGTAAAAGTCATGTCAGGCTTGTATCCAGATGGAGGAGGAAGGAAAACATGGCCGTGGGAGTGATTGAGAGAGTCTTTTCTGGCAATGCTAGCATGCAAAAAGAGGCTAATCCATATTAGCTGCACAAAAGCATAGCAGATTAACGGTTGTGTTCATTAAAATGCATTAAAACCTTTTGATGTGACCTAACAGACCAGAGAATGAAAAGTTCAGGGGGAAAGAGAATTCCACGCTTTTGTAGAGTCTTCTGTTTTCAAGATTATCACTAGCAATTTTCTCTTCAGTTTTTATCAGATGCATCTATGTTGTCTGTTTTATTTTTTTAAATTGTTGCTCTGTGTCAGCTGAATGTATATCTATGGAGAAAGAATGAGAGAATTGTAGGGGCTAACAGGGCTATGCTAAGCAGCATCAGATGGTTTTGCCATTGCAACATGTCTCACTGTTGTTGTAGCATACACAATTTAGGCCGTGTGTCCACCAAAGTGTATTCTTTCCAGCGGCTAGCGTACTTTTCCAATTGTTTTCAATGGGAGCACCGCGTTGTCAGTTACAAGTAACAGTGCCGTGGATATTCCGTATAATAGCAACAAAGTGTCTCAACCAAGCGTGCCATACGAGTCCTGAGAAGTGAAGCCAAAGCGTCTCGATCACCCCCAGGTGGCTGGAAGGAGTATAGGTCATAAACCCTGCCCTCTCTATGTAATGTAATGAGACATGAGACAAACTAAACTATTAAATTACACTTCAAATATTTTTCTTCCAAAGACAATTTCTGTCATATTAGGCAGTTTTTATCACGCTGGTGTTAGTTCAAGTGTTCATTCTTTAAATAAATTTGGTTTTAGTCAGTTATTTGATGCTATAAAATTTGATGTTAATCATGACGTCATGATTGACAGCTGAGGTTGACAGCTTTTCTGAGTGAAGTAGTCATTGAGGCGCCAACAGACGTTTTTCTGGATCTTTGTGAGATGACTGGAGCCTAAACTTTAATTTCTACATTTTCATAACCGTTTATTTCACACCGAAATAAATCATTCTGAGTTTGGCCAGGACCTTGATATCGCGGCTCCTCTTTGTGCTCACTACTGCACAGACTTGGGTTTCAAGTTCACTATGCGCAGACTCGAGACTCAAGATGTCATGGAAGAGAGTGAAGGTGCGTCGTCCATATTTTTTACAGTCTATGGTCTCAACTGAAAAGCGCTCTCAACAGTGCAGTTTTAAAGGAATATTCCAGGTTCAATAAAATGTAAGCTCAGTCAGCACCAGTTGTGACAATGTTACGATGAAAATAAATGTTTTAATAGGATTTTTGTTTTTATCGTCGCCATGGTAACAATGTTGTGAAATTGGGTATAATTTTAAACAGAAAATGTTAGTAAGTGACTAAAAACCTATACAATACAAACAAATACAATTCACTACAGTTTCCAGCAGAAATGACCAGCAGTGGCAGTAAAACACCAACAATTTTGATTCCCTTTCCCACCAATTATGATTACAGGGGCAGATTATCAATTAATAAAGTCTTAATTTTGTGTAGTTACTTGCAAAATTAAATGTTATGACCTCAAAAACATTTACCATAGTGCTTTTGACATTTGCATCACATAAGCTCCATATGTATGGCTTTTCTTACATAGTAAACTTGCTCAGTCACTCAACTGCTACAGCACTGCATTTGCTAGTGTTTTATTAAAACGTGCAAAAAGTAACAGAATATCATTTTGCAGAAATGTCATCACAGGTACGTTTTAACAGTGAGCCTATAGGTTAAGAAGTCCAAGTACAGAAAAATGTTTTTCAAATAAAATTGGACTGCAACACTACTTCCTGGCCCTGTCTGCTGTGTTGTGATCATAAAGAGTGGAAAACAGGAAAATTGACAGTTCTCTGCCCATTTGATATCCTCTTTTATTCCTTCTAGGATAGCTTTGATTCTCGTTAAGCCAACATCTTGATTCTTGTTAAGCCTACATTAACCGTTCATCGGCTTCGGCGCCCCAGTCAAAGACTCTTTCCCTTGTCTAATGGGCCTTGAGAAAAGAGTAGACATGCATTTTGAGATTCTAAGTCTTTGAAAGCATCAAGGTAAAGTGCTAATACAAAACACAGATCCTTCTGACAGCGGCAAGCAGGCATTCTTTGGCAGCAGAGTATAAGATCGCTTAGCCTGCATGACTAGCATCTGCTAATGGGATTTTCTTAGGCGTGCAATATTGACTGGGCTTTCTGATTTGACATAAATAGTATCACAATATTTTGGGGTTTGACTATCACTTAACTAATGCATCAAGCTTTATCTTTGCAGTAAGCATTTTGCTGATCAGGCATCATCTGTGAAATATATATCTGGCCAATGGCATATACTCGACTCAGGAGTGGCTCAGCAAGTCCTCCACATAAGTGTCTTGAAAGCATTGTTACTGCAAGCCTCTTAACTGCTTCCATCAGTATTTGTCATGTCTATAACTGCCTCACTTTTTTTAAATCTTTTTTTTTCTGTGGACCACCATCTTGATGAGAGGCATCCGCCCCATGCTTCATTCCCGTAATGGCCTCGGTTGACTGTATATCATACACTGGGTGATTTAATCTGCCACTTTGCAGTTAATGCACAGAAAGTGACTCAAATTTCATGGCTACTGGAGTCAACCGCTGCTTTATTGTTATTAGCATCATGCTATTGCCACCACCTCTGAATGCAATAAGCATAAAGAGGCTATTCTTCCAGACGAACGTCAAAGGGAAAGCGAGGGACAAGCTGTGCATGGTTTGTATGAAAAATTGAAACTTGAATAGGGGATTCACATCCCTGGCATGACTGCTGCTCACCGCTGATTGAATTGGGGAAGTATAATGCAGCCCGCCTGCAAAGTTGAGCCCACTGCAAAGAAAGCTTGTTACACAAGTGTTTATTTTTCCTCAAGACTTTTTTCTTTTTTTCTTTTTTTTTAGTCAACAGAATGTACAGTTCACCTGAATTTGATTAGCTAACCCTACGGTTTGTTATGTTTCCGAGGTCGATTGGTGTTCCGAGTCTACGACTATACGGTTCATAGAGTAGGGCCGTGTAAACAGCTGGCTTGTATTCAGTAATTCGATTTGAAATCTACTGTCGTAAATTTAATTTAATGATGGTAATGTGATATTCCTAACTCAATTCATTTCATTTGCTTGCTGTTGATTTGTTATTCACTGGAGGATTTTTTCTTCCTCAACTTCACTTTTCCTTTCCATCTTCCTTGTAAATCTTGATTTCCTGTTTTAACTCGTTAAAATTAAGTGTCTGTTTAATTTTAGTAAGGTTGCATATTTAAAATACAACCTGAGTGGTCAACATGATTATTCCTTTTGAGCGCTGTTATCCCTACAGGGAATTATGGGTTACAGTTAGAAACAGCTATGTAATATTGATTAAAATTAGGGCTGGGTAAATATTGATTTGAGTGCAGTGTAGTCTGATTCATGTTCATTCAAAAAGACTCATTACATTTTTTGTTTAATTAGTCTGATGAATTGTTCACTGACTGAACTAAAATTAGTTACTCCCTAAAAAATTAATTAATTGTGTTAGTTACTTTTTATGAAAAGTAATGCGTTACATTACTTTTGCGTTACTTTTTCTCACCTCGGCCTGGGCTTGCTTGTTTATTTTTTAACAACAGCAAAAAAAAATAAAAAATTGTTAAGGCAAATGTTAAGGCCCTTTCACACAAAAAGTGAAATGAATAAGCCTCAAGCTGAAGGAAATGCATATTTACACCTGTACAGTAGAGGGCGCTGCTCAAACGAACTTTTCAGCTGTGCTGCCATTCTGGATTAAAGAACAACAGGATGCAGGATAAGGAAGTTCAACACTCTTATATCTAGATCTAATCTAAAGTAATTTTTGAAAAAGTAACTTGCATTACTTGTTTGAAAAAGTAACTTAGATATTTTGTTGTAAATTGAAAAATTAATGCGTTACTTTACTAGTTACTTGAAAAAGTAAACTGATTATGTAACTCAAGTTACTTGTAATGCATTACCCCCAACACTGGTGGTTACTGGAACAACATCAAGTTATAATGACTTCTAAAGATTAAATATTTTAATATATTACAGGATGAATAGATGAAATATTATATATGTAATGTTGTTATTTAAATATTAAAATATTCCTTCTCAGTAAGAAATGGTGTGTGTAAAGTAAAAAATATATATATATATATATTATATTATATATTTTTTTTTATTTTTCAGTATTTGCAGTAGAAAACAGAGGTGATGAAGTCATAGATTTTGAGTGCTAATTGAATAACAGTATTGACTGTTTGCTGAAAAGACTCAAATCGGCCATCAGAAATCAGTCCTGTGCTAATGCAGCCTCTGGTGTAACCACATCGTTGTTTTCCTTCTCTCAAACCTTCCACACTTTTTTTTTTTTTTTCTCTCCCCATCCCTTGGTTTTCCTCAAGGGGGCTTATTATACACTTCTGGAGCACTATGAGGAGGCAGGGAAGCTCTCAGTGGGAAGCCTGAACGCCCAGTTTGCGGCTGGGGTAAGTCTGCAGGAGCATCTGCTGCCCGCGGCTGGGTTGGAGCTCTGACGCGTGGGTCTGGAGAACTATTCCGGAGCCGCGGTAGTTCAGATGAATGCCAGCGGATTAACATATCCAACACGGTGGAGAAAGGCAGGGCTGCTAGATGAAAAAAACCCTGAAATGCTTGTGTCCGCATTCAGATCTACTAGCGTGAAATGCAGCAGCATATGGTAGGCGAAGGGACACACGTGCTGCAGCCAGATACATCACACTTGATTTTCCTGTCTTTCTGTCTTTTGTCTTTCCCGTTTCTGCCTCTCGGTCTTTTCAACTGATTCCATCCTTCTATCTGTTTCTTTTTTTTTCTGTTGCACTCTACCTCTTTCCCTCATTTGTGACAAACGTGCATGCAAAGTGGCTTATGCAAATACTCATGTACACAAGCATGTAAAACCATATGGATCTCTCGTAGTACGATAAGAGATGGCACACTGCACGTACCCCACACACACGCGCACAAAGAGAGAGGTATTTCTCAGTGCCCCTCCCCCTTTTTTCTGTCTTCCTGGCCTGACACAGCCCTTGGATCTATTCCCAGAGCTGACCCCTTAGTGGGGACATTGATGTAGGCTTGCTAATGATGAGAAATGGAACCATAATGCCGGCTGTTAAACCTCGGGGGCGCACAACAAATGTGCTTCAGAGACCCGGCATTTGTCTCTGAATAGATTAGGTCCTAGCTGTGGTAACCTTATATTTAATCTCTCTACCTCTCTCTCTACCTCCCTCTCTCCCTTCTCTGGGCCAGTAGCTGTTCCTCATGATAAATAATACTTTATCATCCTCTGCCGCAGGCTCAGCCAAACTGCTTTAACTGTTGCCGTTCCGGAAAGAACAATGTGATGCTTTTGTCTTTACGTGTGTCATAATTTGTCCGCACCTGGGATGACGATGCTGGATCTTTAGCATTTCGTTCCACGTTTACATACCACGCAAGTCCCATGAGCATTTTACCTGGGCATCCAATTTGGATGTTCTCCATATGGAATGATAGCATTCCAGCCGGCATGAATAATGTGAAGAATTTAGAACACATGTTGTTCAATTGAGTCCGCCTCGTCGTCTTGTTAGTGCGTTCAGTAGTAGGAAAATGAGAGCAAGTTATATTAAGTCTCTCTGAGGTTTTTTTCCATCCAATCATTGTGAACACCTTTTTTTTTCTGTGACATTGTTCTGAAAGCTCTCCGAAAGCGAGATCATATCCTTGTTATTCTCCTCAGAAAAAAAAAAAGAGCGGCAACGACACGGAAATCTGATAAATTGGCGCCACAACATATTAAATTATCAATGCACATGAAAAATTCATTCTAGAATGCCTTTCACACTTTCTGAGTCAGTGCGCAATTTACTTTTATCTTGTTAAGGCAGGGAAATTTTATTATGGAAAAATAATGCCACTGTTTTTTTTTCTCTCCCTAGACTCTCTATTTCGCTCCTAGTTTCTCTCTGATCCATTTTAAATGGTTGCAGTAATGGTGCAGAAAAATAGGATGAAAATGAGAAATCGCTCATGAGTAGTTATAAATATTCATGTGAACGATAACTATGTTAGGCTGCTTTTCTGAGTTCTTCTGTTGTGAAAGTCTGTCCCCACCACAGAAACGTCTCGTCTTGGTGGTTGTTGCTTGCTCTCAAAGTTCTTGCAAAGTTCTAAAAGACTGCGGTTCTGAAATGTTTACATTTCCAAATGCTGTACTTGTCGAGTGTGCATTTATTACGAAACACGATTGGTGGAATAATCTTGCGCATTCTTTAGCAAACAGGCCGAGCGACTTCAAAAGGCATAATTTGCAGCCATGTGGTCAAACACCAACCAATGATTAAAGAAAATTTGTGTAAGCGCTTTGATAAATCACTTCCTGTATTTGCAGAACAGATATCTGGAATGACTTCTATCATGGAGTTTCAGATGCTGATTTGAGTGATTTATAGCCTCAATTTTAAATAATGCTCTGTGGGGCACGCATTTATTATATATTTATTTATTTGCACACAAGTTAAAGTGAACGTCCTTTCATAACAACACATCCATTCCACTCATCTAACTCTTCTAAATGACAAACAGAAACCATGTAAAGTAGATGCAAAGGTGTTTGAGGGAGTACAGAAATGGCCACGTCGACCTCTTCAGTCAGCGTAGAAAGATTTTTACCATTTACATGAGTAAAAATTAGGAAAAGTGGCAGGAGGTTAAAAAAAGGACAGAGGATTTATATGCATGAATGTGATTCTGTGGTATGTTCTTTATACAGAGCTATTGTATGTCTTTCAGAGACTTGGAATGAATATTTGTGCTTTTTTGTTTCATTCTTAAAGCGTAACACGTGTGGTGGTCACTATGAATTCATATGGAAAAAAGCAATGACATTTCTCCTTTTCGTGTTCCACAGACACAGGAAAGTCATATGGTTTGGAATAACACGAGGGTGAGTAAATAATGACAGAATTTTCATTTTTCAGTGAACTATCCCTTTAAACCTTCCTTCCTTTATGCTGATCTACCATGTTTGGTGATGCAAATTGCTGTAACTTGCCCAAGGTGTTCCATCATCAGAGGGGCATAATTATCTTCGGCAACAACCAATATTGGATTGTTAAGCCTGAGGATGAGATGCCCAATGAGGCCTGCACTCTCTCTCACTCTCTGTCTCTCTCTTGGTTGAGCTCTGACAGATGAATCTACAGGGAAAGATAGCTGAAAGGCAACCTGAGGCAACTGGAGCGTCTTTCTCTCACTCTGCCTTTTTTCTCTCTTTCTTTCTCCATCTCTTTCCCTAGCTTGGTCTCGCATCTTTCTTTCTGTTTTTGTCTTTATATCACGCAGAACTTATGTACATCTGATGGTGCTTTTTGTTGCAAACCAGCTTGCACTGTCGAGTCATTCGTTCAAGCTTTACATGACTTTGAATTTCCAGTTTTGTCCTTCATTCCGTAGATCTTGTCTACCCATGATAATAGCTATAGCCAGGGGAAAGTTAAAATCGTTCGTCTGTCATCAGATGTGCCTAGTAGCACAAACGGATCTATAGACAGATTTTCCAAGAGTTCCCTTGGCAAAGTGAAAATCTATTATTGTCGACACTGTTTGTTTCAGTGCTGTGGTTAGTGCCATGACATAATTTTGTATCGTCACGAACATATTCTATGCAGGGCCCTTCAGAGATGACATTTCAGTGTTTAGAACAATGATTGTGTTTTACAAAGATACTGTACAAGTTAGTAAATAATGTTTATTTGTGCATTGTTCACCCTTGCTTAACTCAAAGGCCTCAAGTTGTTGCTGTTACTGAGATTTAACTTTTTTATGAATTCTATTTGTATGATGCTGTAGCCATTTACAAGATTTAATTTATTAGTGCAATAAACTAATAAGGATAAAAGATAGTATGACAATTGTTTCATTACCTAATTTATGATCTCTCAGTCTGTCTGCGGGTTGTCTCCATTCCATGTACTGTTTTTCTCTGAATGTCTGATGGCTTTAATAGGAAGTGTGTAGGAAAGGGGATGACCTATAATCACAATCAGCTGGTAAATAATTACAAGCTTTGCATTCCATGCAAAAACTTCCTAGAAGCACCGCAGACATTGCATGCTTTATGGAGCTGGCTACACTATTTAGCCACTGGTCAAATCAAAACAAGAACATTGGCTGGTTAGTTTGCAACACTGTTTTAGTGTTTAAAAGATGCCATTCATTTGGTTCTTATTAAGGCCAGCCGCAGCTTAAATCCCTTGGTGAGAAAATTGCTTTGATTCAGTCAAGCTGTATTACATTGTCTGCACAGTTTATAGGTCAAGCCCTCAATAAAACACAAAATGTGCAATTCTTCTTCCTGAAAACATTTAAGAAAGGATTCTTTTTAGAAATTGTGCCCTTTACTCTTGGTCTTTGACACTTTTGCCAATTAATTTGATTTGACTGCTAAACAAATTTGATCTCACTGAATTGGCCCACTTGCAGAATATAGATTTAGACTTATCATCCCTTTCGAACACAGATTCAGAAACTGTCAGATCACATTTCATCTAGTTGTGACAAAATGAAATTGTCACCTCAGTAACTGAGCTTTTGAGTGAATATTTCAACTGCACAAATGCTTGTTTTCTCTAAGTGTTTTTATTTTTTGCTCAAATCTGCCAGTTTTTTTGTTGTTGTTGTTTTGTTGTTGTTGTTTTTTTTTAAATAGCTGTTGGATGAACAAATGAAACCACACTACGATATTATAAATCAAGGATCAAGTATATGTTGAAGATAAGAGTTTAACTAAAAGAAATGTATTTTTAAAGTCAAGGGCAAGTTGTCAAGTTCATTGGCAAAAATAATCTAGCTTTTCTGTATTTGCTGTCTTTGGGTCTGTAAAGGTTGAATATCCCTGTGTTTGTGAACAGTTCACTCGAATTGTATACTTTGGCATCTATGGAAAGGTTTAGGAGAAAATGTAGTCCATATGACATTAATAAATGTCTACTAGAGTGAGCTTCTTTTTTTTTCTTTTTTTCCTCTCTCTCTCTTAAAAAAAAAAAAAGAAAAAGAAAAGAAAAAAGGCTGGTATGAATTAAACTCCGCCTCTCATACATCGATTGCTTTGGTCTTGTCCTGTGCATTTTTTTTTTTTTTTTTTTTTTTACACACCCAGCGGAGTGGCCGCTTGAAGCGCACTTCAGCGCGCGCTCACGGAACACTCGCTCCCGTATGTGCCTGGAGAGCCTCGCGCAGCGGAGGCGCTGGACGCGCTTAATTCGTGTGGGGACTTTTAAAACCTTCCAGATACGTCGAAAACGAATGGATTCGCTCACTTATTTGAGATAAACGAGATTACCAAGAGCTCAAATCCATGGAATGTTGTTCTGCGGTCTTTTTGGCTGTGAAAGCGAGCTGTACTTCTGCTGGGAATCTATTGTTAATGATCTGTCATAGGAGCTTCCACGACTTGGGATTCATATCTATCGCCTTCACCTTACCTTGACTAAAAACCTGATTCTATTCACCTGAGTGAGGAATGTATGACTCATTGCTGAACAGATATCATTCTGTCTGATCTGTCGTTGAAAATATCCCCCGCTTCTGACAGCTTTCGCCACCGCAGTCGTTAAAAACGTTCCTCTGAAGATTTATTGTTGGGACAGGTTCGTATTTCTTGTCCGCCTTCAGTCGGTAGCGATCTACGCGAGCTCGGCGAAAAAAATCTTCCGTAGCTTTCATACGGCATTTACTGGATGTAACGGAATTGCATTTTATGTCACCTTTGGCAAGTGTTTTTCTCCGATGGAGGCGAATCTAATATAGAATTCGGTAAGGATATGTTTTCCATAAAGAATGAGCCTACGATAATGTCCTGAATGCTTCTGAAACCTTGTTATATTTTGCGGGAAATAATTTGATCACAATCTTTTTTAAATGAAGAAAAGAGGGGGGAAAGACAAATGAAAACCACACCGCATTTGTCTGAAGTCTTATGAATAAGGTTTTGCTTGAACTAAATAGCGGTTCAGGTTTTGAATGTGTTATTTCCCTCGCGCACTGATCTCACGAGCAATTTACAACGCGAAGTTATTGAGTTTCATTCGGTTTAATGCCATTATTGTGTATGTGCGCTTTGTGTTTTGCAGCTTTGTTGTACTTTTATTCAGAATCAAATGATAAATAAGCATCTGAAATCTTTAACTTACTTACTTTCTGTATATATAGAGTTTACATCTGTCAAGGTCTGGCTTTTTGTATTGAGATTCTTTTTTCTTTATTTGTTGCTTAGGCTTTACATATGGGGCACTGACATGACGCTTACTTTTTTGGTCTATATCTATTAAATTATTCAGTAATAATTTAAAACTTCATTACACCTTTTCTTTGATACACGTTTTCAATTTCAGAATTAAAATTAATTTTGTCCTTTTTGTAGGGGTTTAAGTAAAAATGTCTAGGTGTAACCGTCAGGGGATTGTTTTATTATTATTATTTTTTAATCTGAAAAAACGTAGTTTTCTATTTATATTTTATTACTATTTTAAAAACAATAATAAAAAATAAAAAAAAGAATTATGCAGTTAAAAGCAGTTATGCAGTTTTAAAGTACTAATATTTGAAAACTTTGCTCCACCAAATAGAAGTTGGTAATACCACACTTACCAGCAGGAAGCCATTTTGTTGTCATGTGATATAAAATAAAAATAATAATAAAAGATGATTAAAAGAGGACCCCTTTAGACCCTGATGATTGTGTTTCAAGGTCATGGAGTTTCATAACAATATCACACATTTGACCTGCTTTTTGTTCAGGTCAAATAGAGTAACTCAGAATTTATACTTTTCTTTAGTAATGAAATCAATTCATTATTTCTAAAAACATTTTTTTTTTTTTTTAAATAATGATGAAGTTATGTACACTGAAGTATCTTCAAGGTTGTTTTCACTTGATTACACCTCTTGATTTTTATAGGCATTAAGTCAGCGTTTTTGTTGAATATGCTCGAAACGTTTGATTAATGTACACACAATGTAAAGATGACATTTCTAAGAACTTTTCATCTCCTCCTTTTTTGTCATTGACCCATCTACATTCTTTCTGTGTCTCTACACATACGGTTTACATTTGTCAAGCTCTGGCATTGTATATTGAGTTGCATTCATTTCATATTACATAGGATATCTAGACTGCCTAATCAACTGTTCAAGGTTACCCATAAGTCCTTTGCATATAAGCTGTGCCTTGGTTCCTGAGCCTGCCATTTTGATGTCAAATCTA
Organism: Elopichthys bambusa; assembly: GCA_037101425.1. Classification (NCBI taxonomy): domain Eukaryota; kingdom Metazoa; phylum Chordata; class Actinopteri; order Cypriniformes; family Xenocyprididae; genus Elopichthys; species Elopichthys bambusa. The sequence goes on along the minus strand of CM074434.1, from coordinate 34,197,671 downwards.
CCTTTACCAATTGTTATAGTTGGCTACATGTCTGGATAGGAAATTTGTACATGGGATAAAATATGAGACAGCTTGAATTTTAGCTTATTTTGAGTTGAATGCATAAAACTTCACAGACTTGCATATGGGGATGTAAATAGCTTGCCTCAGGCTGGGCAGAGCATAGATCAGAGATTATGGTGGTATGTTGTCTGTCAGCATTAGCACTTTGAATGCGATTTGCATAGAGGATTTGCATCAAGACCATTTAAGATACTCGTCGCCACCTTCACAAATCATGTTTATAGCTTGCACTGCATCATTTTACATTGCGGGTGTCTTATGCGTTGATATATGATAATTATATGTTACTCGAATTGCATAATGTTTTATGAACGCAGAGTTAATGCAGCAAATTGATTGCCGCAATGCTCAGATTTATGATTTCGGATTTACAGCTTTTACACCCAGAAGTTTTAAGAAGAAATAGACTACCTAACTCACAAAAGAGTTTCTCCTCTATGAACTGTCAGGTGGCTGTGAGGTCACAGAATTCACTTGGGTAAGAGATACTTTGCTGGTTGAAATTTCACAAGATTGATGGGTGATTATGTGCATTTTTGTCAGGAAAGATTTTTACTCTGATTTCTACTTTCATTACACCACGTAGCAAGACTTTCAAAGTCTATTTGCGATATGAAATAGCAGTAAGTGAAGCAGAATTGCAGTGACTGTTAAAACGCTGTCCATTCACCTTCACCTTCCTCTCCGACAAATCAAATGTATATTTCGTCTTTTTTTCCCGTGGCCAGCGGCTAATCTTTAATCTTGTGCAGATGCAGCTCTGGAATTAGCTTGCAAACGCTCCCTCGTTCGTATCTTCAAACCCTCTACTTATCAGGCGCAGAGAGCAGATATGGCGGAGGTCTGGCTCGCAGTCCTGATAAGAGGGTGAGGAAAAATCTGCCAGCTATTTGTAATATAAGAGTCAAGGCAGATCACAGCCTAGGCTGATATGACAGACCTTCCGGCACGAAGCTAACATCTTGAGTCCTCTTAGTCCGAAGAGAAATAAATGGAGTTTTGTAAGAGTAAGATGTGATAAAGGTAGACAAGCACGGCGCATGAAGGGAAATGTATGTTTTCGCCTAATCTCCATAGTGACTTGATTTATTTGACTGTAAACTGGGCTCATTAATGTTGGTGATTAGGGAGATTTTTTTTGTTGTTGTTGTTGTTATCAAGGGTGTTACTTTGTACACTAGCTATCATATAAGATAAACTACTCTGAATTTTGATATGTTATTCCTGTAAAGATATGACATTTTAAATTGAAATTTTTATTATATTATTGTATTTCATTTATCTGGAAATGGGTGATATTTCTGTGATAATTTTGACTAAGCTGATTTAAGTATACCGCTTAGGAATTGCTTACACTCTTAAAAATACAGGTACTTTATTGGCATCTATGGTTACATGAAGAACCTTTGACATTCATGGACCCTTTCATTTCCCCAAATAGTTCTTTGTAGTGGAAAAAGGTTCTTTAGATTTTTAAAATGGTTCTTTTAAGACCTGTTCACTAAAAGGTTCTTTGTGGAACTGAAAATGGTTCTTCTATGGCATTGCTGCGAAAACTCTGTTTATGGGACCTTTGTTTTTAATAGTGTACTAACAAAAAACCCATTAAAGGCATTTTGCTATTGTCAATGAGGACAGTTTTGGTGTTTTTTTTTTTTTTTTTTTTTTTTTTTTTTTGTGACTTTTAGATGCACAGCAAACAGAAACAAAACCCAACTAAACTACATTATATTATATTATAGTAAAAGGTGATATTTCTGTGAGGCTATACTCTATTTTGTATTGAAAGTGACTTTTCCTATGAGTAAAATGCATTGAGTTTTGAGATGGCCAGACAATGGACTGCCATAACAGTATAGCCCATTTTCCCCATTCTTTTTTTCTCTTATCACTTTACTCTTGGTAAAGCCCTCTAAGCTTTGTGATGTCCCATCGTCTTTTTTTTTCTCCTGTCATTTTTTTTTTTCTTCTAAATGTCAAACGCTCACACACGCTTTCACACGAGCACACAACAGCAACGTGCCAAGGCCTTTTGAATACCTCCAGGTATTGCTGAAGTCATAGGTCAGTGACTCACTGGCTGGGTGAGCTGGATTTCAAACTGGCTGCACACAGAGGATGCAGCTGAACGGGGCCCGGTGCACACGGCACACTAAAGCTGGATGTCAGGGAGTTATTCCTCTCTGCTTGGGTCACGCTGGCCGGCTGTGCTGCTGCTGTTGTGTTGTCAAAGCCTTGCAGATTAACCACAGCCACTACACTTCAAACACAGAGGCAGGCGGATGAATAATTCCAAGACCTCTCTCTTTAATCTTGTGTGATCCCGTTCCAATTAGCCATTGTGTACGGGAGCATAGTGCCCTGCTTTTTTGTGCAATGAAAGAATGGCGCACCAAAGGCGTCCTGTCTCTTTTGTGCAGGGTGTCTCTTTCTCTACCTTGAATGCTTTTTATCTGGAGTATATGTTGAGTGTGTGAAGGTGGGTCTATTTGCAGGCCTGACAGTGTAGATTCTTGAGTATCGAGATTTAGGCTACGTCCACAAATCCATAAATTTAAAAACTCATCTTTATCTCTACGTTTTGGTCTTTCATCCACACTGAGATGGCAAAAACTGAGCTTCTTGAAGACCTAGTTTCACAAGTGGATACATTTGAAAACATTGTTTTTGCATTGTACACTTGTAGTCACTCATATTGTACCCATGTATATCTGTGGTTGTACCGGCATTGTGCCTGCTGTTCACTTTAATAGTGTTGCTAAAGATAAATGTTACTTTGTACAATCTTCATTTTACATTCATGCAAAGATGACAGATTTCAAATGTAACCATATTAATGTTAACGTAGCCTTAGACTGATTCTAGAACAAATGAAGATTTTATTTGTCCCAAATGTGGCTTTTTCCTGCATTCCTCAGCCCTGTGCTTTCCGGTCAGGCTCTTGCGTGTCTTTTGTCACCTTTATAGCTCATAATTAAATGTGCCTTGTGTGATTTGGAAAATGATGGAAGCCCACGGCCCAGACATGCTATTTACCAGCTGTACTTTCCTTCTAATAATAGAGGAAAGAGACTGAAGAGGAAAGGATGGAAGAGTAACAGTGCACGCACCTGAGAGAAGTGCCACATTCAAATATATAATTCACATATATAAATGCCTATATAATTCACAGTTCTACTGCTTGAGAAATTCATTGCCGGAGCTATTTGCTCTTTTGTAGTTATCTCATAACTGCTTTAGGATGTTAAGAGTGTAGATAAGTATATCTAGCAATGATTTAGAGTACAATATGCCCCCTAGGATGTGCTTACTAATAAAACCTATTTAAAGTGTTTTTTTCCATTGTGTAATAATGAAGATTTTGGTGTTTGTTGTGACTTTTAGATTCCTAGCAATCAGGGGAGAAAAAAAAAAAAATTAACTGCATTTTGCAAATTTTTTATATCTAAGCCTAATTGTGTATAAATCTGATTTGTGTGTTAAAGGAGCGGCCTCTTCTGATTTTATTGTGGCTGATAAAGTGGACTGAAACAAAGTCTTTTGTATGAAAGTGTTCCAGGAAGTTTTGTGAAAAATGTCTCTCTCTCTTAGCTGGAGGTCTCTGAGGCTTTTACAGATGCTAAGTCAGATGTGCAGTGATTGTTTCAGATTTACCGCCTTCCTTTCCTTTCAGGGCATCTGCATTCTACCATTCACTGCTCTCATATTTCTTTTTAAGCCCTTTCACTGGCACTGGATTAAATCCTTGTTTAATCTGGTCCTTTAGCTGCTTTCTCTCCTTACTAAGCAGATTTGCGAAGGGAGGTTTCATTAGATGTGTTTTTTTTTTTTTTTTTCCAGGGATATGTAGAGTATATGGCGGATGGTCTGCTGGGGTAAGGAGAGTTAGAAATGGGAGATGAATGAAGACTAGGACAGAAGACGCAAAAGAGAGGGAAAGAAGAGAAGGTTAAAGATGGTGAAAGGGCAAAGAGAAAGCGAAAAGCAGAAGGGGAGGGTGAACGAAAGATGGCCAACATTAAAACCATAAGGCCTCTTTGTTGGTGTGGGGCTGACAAGCTGCCGTTCACATTAGGGTAATTAACGCCACCACAGATTGCACAACAGCTGTGCAGTTTAGCACTGTGGCAACATCAGAGAGCTGAGAGAGAGCCTGTGCAAACAGTGGCCTGTGCTGGGCTAGTTAGACTACCACTATTTAGATAGGTGCTCAAACCGCACTCTAGTATGTGACATCCGCCAAGCGCCGTGTGCGGTAAAGCTTGGCTCGGCAAGCCACTAGATATTTGTGTAGTAGGTGTTTCTGTCTATAAATTTTACTTTATGCAATTCAGTAGCCAACTAGTCTTAATTGTAGATCATTTTCAGAGTTGCACTCTTAAAAATAAAGGTTCTGTAATGTATTTCACAGTCATGTAAAACCAGGAAATATCAGGGAATTTTAGTCATTTAAATGAGTATGATTGTAAAAAGGATAGGAGTCGGTTTGACAGATTTTTTTTTTTTTTTTTTTTTTTTTAATCAATATTCGTGCTTTTCTGCTTGATCTTTTCTTAAATACTGAATTTACAGATAAATGGCGCCATCTGGTAAGTCTTTAAAAATAACACCCAACAGTGCCATTGTTTACAGGGTAAAGTTATGTAATATTTTATTGTTACTTGCATACATTTTTTGACTTATTGTTTTTATTATTCAATGCAATATTAAAGCAAATTTATCACATTCAGAGGTTTGTGATAGTATTGCACTGTATTGAATTTAGGTAATATTGTAACAAAAATCAAACAATTACAAACTGGTTTTGCATATCAATTGTCCAGTTCTTAAGCAGAAATACTACTACTGATACTGCTAAAAGCAGTATTAAAGGTGCAGTAAGCGATTTCTGAAAAACACTGTTGATATTTGAAATCAACCCAAACAAACACACCCCACCCTTCATTGCTCCACCCACAAACATGCAATGCAAGAGTGGATGTCTCTTTATCATAGCTAAAATTGTGGTGCTCGGTCCAATCCACTTTCAACAGCATTGCTCAGAAATCGCTTACTGCACCTTTAATCGATTACTAGCAAATCAAGATATTTTTTTTCCCTGGTTATTACATTTTTCTACCATTTTCACCTTTCTATTGTGTTTTGCCCATATGAATATTTAGATGTTACATTAGATTGTTCAGATAAGCCTATTGGTTTCTGGGTTCCTGAAAGCACCAGTACATAGATGATTTTTGAGAGAACTAGAGAATAAATAGATCTTTGTAGAATCAAAATGATTGGATATTTTATTTTTAAGAGTGTACAGTGTAGAACTATATTAAGAAATTGAAACCTTGTGATGTTTATAGAAACTCAACTCAATAGAAAGTTTGCCTTTGAAGAACATATGTATTTTGTTAGCTATATATAGCATTTCATTGTATTGTGCCTTGAGGGGTTGAGAAGGTAGATTCTGGAAATCCTCAGCCTCCAACCTCATGCAATCTGAAGAGTTTAGCAGCTCCTTGGAACTGTGTTTGCCAAAGTGTGGACTGTCGGCAAGGCTTTGGACTTGCTTCGTATAATTTCAGTGCCCTCATCTTGATCTTCTTGGCAAAGTCTCGCTCCCGTAAAAACAAATTATATGTGAGAACACAAGTGGCCTGTTCATGTTTCTGTTTATTCTTGATTATATTTAATGTGTACTGTTTTCATTTTCCGGCTCCCTGTGTTTATCCATCATGTTTTTCCTGGGCACCGATGCCCAACATCTGGATTTGGGTTGTGCACGTCAGAAAAAATTTCCTACACACATGTGCAACAATTATTAGTATATTAAATTGTACTGTAAATATTGCACAAAGGCTTATGCTGTTTTCAGTGTAAACCAATCAAAACCAATGTTTCTCTGAGGTGTGGAACATTGTCAAAACTGTCAGGGTTTGGTCCACGCTTCCACGTGTGTTTGTTCAACGTGACATCCAGAACGCTGAGCAGAATTCCAAAGCCACATGTAAGAAGTTTTCAGTTTCATACTTGAGCAGAAACAAAAGCTTTATTGAATTAAATGACCTGTACTAGAGTTTTTTTGATTGTTCCGTTAGATAAGCCAAACATTGAGATAATGGATTGTAGATAGATTACTAATAAAAACCTGAACAATCAGTTGTGCACGTACTTGCATGTTTGTCATTCTGCTTGGTCTCATACTTCCTGTGCTGCTCTCCGCAGGGTTATCTTGTTAAATTTCAGTGAGGGAGTGCTGACTTTAAGAGAGGAGGCAGACATTTCTGTCCGCCCCCTCTCCGTACTCCGAGTGCAGAGTGCAGCGGTAATAATCCAACAAGTTGACAGCCAGCTATAATGGGAAGGGAAGGCAGACGAAGACGGAGAGGTGTCGTGAGCATAAGGAGCCCGGTGGGCTTATCATTGATTTGTCTGCTGCGTCATACCAAGGGTTTGAAGGGCACTGGCAGGTGCTGCACACCCACATACACTGAATATAATTGGGCCGTGTTCAGTCCGACTCCACAGGGCGAACTTCTGTTATGCTCTGATTACCCACAGGGAGCTTTCGGTCATAACTCACAAGGTGCCTGTTCATCAGTTGAGGGATAGTAAAGAGAGAGAGAGAGGTGATTCCTGGAGTATTTCTGTCAGTTGCCCCATTCTTGGTATTTGTTTTATCTAGTAAGATTTCCTCAGCGGAGCTCTGGCTGTGTGATATACAGCCTCCAGGTGGGTGGGTTCAAGGCCTGGGTCCGGTTAGGTTTTGATATGGCTGGCTGACGTTCAAGGTGCATGTGTCTGCTATGAGGAGCACGCCACCTATTAATAGAGCATGACCGAGGGAAAGGGTCTGGGCTGAGGTGATGATATAGCTTGCCATCGGTCACAGATTCAACGATTATGTATATATTTTTCTAGTTTGGTTTTTGGATCTGTTGAATCACTTGAATCTGAATGTAATTTGAGGTAGCAAATGTGATTTTCAAATTAAATTTGAAGCAAGTAAACAAGTAGACAGACAAATAGATTGAATTTATTCATCATCATATTCAATCAACTAATTTTATACACCAAAGTGAAAGAACACTTGATTTCCCAGTAGTGTTGTCAAAAGTACCGACTTCGGTACCAAGTTGGTACTGAAATTAAAAAAATGTGACGAATTCCAGCATTTCCCTCTAGCATTAAGCGCTGTTGAAAAAACCTCTGATTGGCAGTTGTGTTCACGCCCTCAACATATATGGCTGTGATTGGCTACAGTGATCAACGCTTCAGAAACATGTTGTAAATAGACATCTTTGATGCTCTTTACCAAGCGCTTACAAAGATACACACAGGAGCCTTTGAAAGCAAGCGTCTATCAGCGTATTCCTAATATATTCCTAATATTTCCTAATATACGACGCCTGCTGTATCGGTGAAGAGCGTCAAATATGTCTATTTATAATAGTTATAATATGTTATTGAAGCATTGATCATTGTAGCCAATCACAGACATGTAGGTTGAGCTTGTGAACACAATGGCCAATCAGAGACATATATGTGGAACAAGTGAACACAATGGCCAATCAGAGGTGTTTAAGAATCCATTCAACAGCGCTTAAAATGCTAGAGGGAAATGCTGTTATCGTCACATTTTTAAAATTTCAGTAATGATTTGGTACCAAAGTCGGTACTTTTGACAAAACTATTTCCCAGAATGTCATTGCCTGTCAAATTTCTGTGAATGTAAGTCTGTAAATTCAACTTTCTTTCAATTCAACTTTGTGTGTGCCTATTCAATTCAAATTCCAACTTCTTAAACTTTGAATTTTGCACATCCCTGGTTGTTATGGTATTGCTATGATAGTCTCTATGATGTGGCTCCCTCATTGTATGTCTAGGATTTTTGTCTTATTTTTTTTCTCAAATACAAACGTAAAGCTTACTTCTCAAGTTATGATTTGAGGTATAATTCATGTCCTGTAGAGAATACACAGGTATTGACATCTAAGAATTGGACAATACATGGAAAAGGCACATGAAAACTTGAAATCCAGAGTGTTTTGTCTCTTTTACAGATAGTGTTTAAACATGTCACATAAATCACAAGACTTCTCTTACCGCCTTCCATTTATTGGAGTTTCAAATGAGCAAGGTCTTTGTATGAGGTGAGGTTTGCACGTTAGGGGGCTTTATCATTGTAAAGCCATTTTTATTGCTCAGTAGGGAAACATACAGTACATGCACCCCACCCCGACCCGCTCCCTCCCCGCCTTTCACCGCATTTACCACTTAGTTAAATCCCCTTCTTTCTCGCTGTAAAGCTTTTAAGCAGTGTGAGGATAGAGTGGAGACTCTGGAGTCAGGGGGAGCCGCTCTTGGCCACTGAATCTCTGCTCGCAGAAGGGTTTTTCTCTCAGTGATGCCTCGCGGTTGGATCTGGGATGATGGGTTAAGGGATTCTGGCATTCCAGGATTATCCGCCTTTTATCTCCTTGCTATTTGCCACAAATCCCAGAAGGATGTTGAGTGGAATTCCTCCATGTCCGCAGACATGATATGCAAACAGGACTATGTCTAAACGACTCACCAATCCGATTTCTTGTAGATCCACAGGGAAAGTGTGTGTCGATTGAGTCTTAGAGGATAATCCCAGTGACAAATGAAAGGAAAGGATTTTTCCCTGTCAGGAATGTTAGCATCACCAACACTAATCTTGCATTGGAGCTCAGGTGGGTTTTCTCCAACCTTGGAAGTTTGCAACATGAGTTTATCTGCTTTTAAAATGCTATTCCAGCGTTGTTGTGTTGCAAGATGGTTTGTTTTATTGACAAGACATGGTTTGTGCTTAATCGATCAAGAGCCTCTTTAATTAGCTGCTTAACCTTGCTTTTTATCCGATACGAAACAAATCAATTGACTGCTTGATGCTCTTGTGCTCTTGTGCAGGATCGAAAAAAAGACATGCAGAGAAAATGACCAGTTTGGCATTGTGGTGTTAATTGTTGTAGTTGTTTGTTAGGGAGGCACAATTTCAGAGTTGTTTTTCATCTTTTAATATATTTATTATCTTGTGAACACATACTGTTCAAAAGTGTGTGTGTGTCCCAAAAAGTGTCCCAATCACCCTGAATTCACCCTATATCTTTAGCAAATCTGTCCATTTTTCATGCATTATATTGATGTTGCCATGCCTAAGTTCACTTGTTGCGTTTTAGTTTTTAGTGTTTTGTTTAATTTATTTACATAAAATAGTACAGAATTTTAATACTGGCAATTTATCATCCGTATCAGGAAATTAATCATCTTATTGGTATCAGCCAGAAAAGTAATATTGATGCATCCCTACTAGAAAGAGCTGGTGCTGTGAGCCTCGCAAGGATTATTAAAGCTTTTAACAGGCAGAGAGAGAGAAATTCATCCTAGCCATCTTGTGCCTCCTAGTATATGGGCTGAACACCCTGGGGAATCTGTTTGCCAGTTGTTGTTTTCCCTCTCTCTCTCCCTTTCCACATGAATAATTGAAAGTGTAGCATGTCAGACAAAGATGCATTTACTTGCTTCATTATATTTTAATCCAAAGTGAACAATTTTATGCATTGCTTTCTTGGCATCCAGAGCAACTTTTAATTTTCTTCCACCGGGGTCTCTTGTAATTCAACCGCGCCCACACATGCCCTTGTCAGCCCGCACTTTCCGAGGCCTTTATTGCATTTTTCCTGAAATTCTTACAGCATACAGGTGCTAATTGGCAGTGTTCGTTCCAACCGATATCAATGTTTGTTTAGTGAAGTCCTCACAAAATGTCTCAAAGCTAATAAGGGTGTTTATTGAAATAAGATCTTTTTTCCTTTTTTGCATTTGGAGGCCCTGGTGTGTTGTTCAACTGGTTTACACTGTGTGTGTGTGTGTGTGTGTGTGTGTGTGTGTGTGTGTGTGTGTGTGCGTTAGCCTGTGTAGATTACACTTCATTGTACAGCCCTCTAATTACCAGGTATTTACTGAGTACAAAAGGCTGTAACAACATGAACAAATATGTACACAGCGCTTTACAAAGTATGTAATTGTTATTCCCAATTCGCTGTCAGTTTACCTTAGCTGACTTTAGCGTAGTGGAGCCAACAACATTGACTTCCTGCAATTTTTATGTAGTATGTTGTAAACACAGTGCTATCTGACAGAACAGTTCACTTCTTTACATATCTAGTGTGCTTAAACCGTCTATTTGCCTCTAACATTGCTTCACGTGACGCAAGTTCTGCACAGAATAGAGTTTGAATGTAATTGAAAACCCCACCGGGGGCCTTTTGTCACAAGGTTGACTCAGTCGCTGGTATGTGCATGGGTGAGGTTTAAACGGTAAGTGTGAAAGCCAGAGCTATAATCTCTCTCACAAGGTTAGCCAGTTGTCGGGTTGATGATAAACGGACAGGGTGTAGCGTTTTGTCACAATGAGTGCAACTCGCTGGGCTTGCGTGGCTAGCGCTCCTCACAGGAAATTTCTTGGGTGTTTATTTATACCTTGAGCCTTCATACGATGCACATCTGGGGCCGGGGTGATAAAAGAAGCCCTGCACAATGTGCTGGGGTTAGCGTTAGATAAATGTGACATGCCTGGAGCAGCTGCTGCAAGCCTTCCTAAACATCCTTCCATAAACTGGCAATCCAGCTTGCTTCAACTGTGTCCGCTAGTCAAGTTTCCTAGCAGTGAATAAAGACATCAGTTAGGCCATAAAGAGCTCCAAATAAATTCTGTTGGTGGGCTAGAACGCTATAGGACCAAACATGGACACTAAAATAGTCACCAGGTTCTTCACAAGTTTTACAAGTAAGGTTGCAGATAGAAGCAAAGGTACTTTGAATAGCTAAATAATATTTAAAATATAAAAAATATCATTTTAATTAATTATTTAAATAATAATGATAATTATATATTTAATATATAATAATAATAATAAAGTATAAAAACATAACTTTGCATATTAATTTTAATAATGATAATAATACTATTTAATAAAATGTTATTGTATATGTAAATATTGGTCTGTGTTGCTGTGCTAGAACACAGCTGCTAAAAGGATCTTCACGTAGTTTTACATGTACAGCTGTGGGTAGAAACAAAGGTACTTTCTTTGAATGGCTAATTAATAATAAATAATACTAATAGTATTATTTAAAAATAATATTTATTCCAAATATTTATGACCTATTGGTTGCAGTAATGCAGTTGTGGTATAAACAAAGGTACTTTAGCTAATTAATAATATGAAAACATGATTTTAATTATTTAATAATAATTTAAATGATGATGATAATATTTAATATTTCTAGATAGGATATATATATATATATATATATATATATATATATATATTAATTTGTGCTCCACAGAAAAAAGAAACTCATGTAGATTTGGAACAACAGGAAGATGAGTAAATGATCAGAGAAGTTTTGTGTATTTGGATGAACTATCCCTTAAATGATCAGTAGATGAAACCAGGTGCCTGAGTCCTCATCCTTCTCTTCCATCTATTTTAAGGACAGCGGATCTGCCGAGGTGATTTTAAAGGTGTGAGCAGAGCTGGGTTTGACCCCCCGAGAGGCCGTGGCACAGGGATAGCGTTACAGCACATGGTAACGCGAGCAGGGGTGTCCGCTTTAAAAGTAAATTCCACTTAATGTGGCACGTCCCTTCCCAACAGGAGCCCAGCTTGACTGTGAGCTTCCTTTATATAGAACATTCCGTGTCTGTTTGTGCAGCGAGGGGTTGGGGGGGATTAGTCATTGGCACGCTGTCAGTTTCTACCTCCCCCTGCTTTTGCCTTTTCATTTCCTTCTCTTTCACCTACAACTTCCTGCAGTGTCCACATGAATCCTGGAAGTGCCTGGTCTGCTTTGATGTACTTACATTTGGGCTGCAAGGTATTGGGGAAAAAACAAAAAAATGTTTCGATTTTCTGTGATATATACTGTGGTATGAAAGAAATACAGGATGTTCCATAGGATGACTAATTTGAAAGAATAATCATTCTTAGGGTGATTTTGTTTGGGAGTGAAAAGAGAAAATTAAAAAATAAGTAAATAAATAAAATTTTAAAAAGCTGAAAAATTACTTTTTACTATAAATCGGGGGAAAAACTTGAAAAATTTGGGTGTTCAGATCATTAAGTGAAAAGAGTTTAAAAAAAACATTTTCAAACGGTATACTGTGAAGCTTTTATTTTGACAGGTTGCCAGCAAATAAATAATGAGCTGCTGGTTTCAAAGTGAATTGCGGTTTGACTCACAGCGTCTTGATTCACAGTAGCCATTCTGAGACTCTGGAAAAACTGTATTACAAACTACATGTGTGTAAATGACACGCCTGATTCCAAAAAAAGCACACACATCTACTTACAATCGCACTAAGCCGTATCACAATATCGATTTTAGTTCTATATATTGTGCAGCCATAACTTGCAGGATTCTGCATCCACTTTGATTTCAAGCACTTTCAGTTCAGGCAGTGTGAGTGAGGGCAGCACATGAAAGGTCAGATGTCAAGTGGATCTAGGGTGCAAAGGCCACCATGTGCTCTGCTCAGCAAGACCTCTCACTTACAAGAGTGCAATGTGCTGCTCTGGGAGTTTTTTTTTTTTTTTTTTTTTTGGTTCTGAATGCACCCTTGGTTCAGGTTAGGATGCCTGCTTATTTTGGCCGACTGTACGTTGGCGTTATAAGGGGATGATTCATGTAAGATTCACATGGCATCACAGTTGGATGAAAACAGGGCGTCTTGCTTTGCATTTTTTCCTCTCATTAAAGGCGTCAGTGCTTCGCAGAGCAGGTCGTGGTCTACCCCGGTCTACCCCGTTACGGTCCCTGTCTAACAAGACCAGAACAATCCTCAACATCCTTTTCTGTCTTCTACCTACTGCAGATGAAGGCCCACCAAGGGGCACAAACCCTTTATTATTTATGAATTATTCAATGTGCCTGGATGGGTTTCCCTTGTAGCGAAGCAGATCTGCAAAGAAAAAGCAACTCTCCTTTGCTCTCCTTCGTACTTGCCCGAGGTAGTGAATGACTCAGACGTTGTTCTCATTGAAGAAAACAAGGTGAACAAGGACGGTGCTGAATAGCGCTTCAAGCTGTCTCGCAAGACTCTGATGCGTTTAATTGGTAATCTGTACCGTAGACCTTAGTCAGAGTAGGCAGTACTTAATTTGACATGAATGGAAATGAGGCTGTGAGAGATTAAAGTACAGTGATCGAGTCTATTACAACCACAGATTTTTGTAGGACATTTTTTAAAAATGTTTTGTCAGCTATTTATTGAATCCAAAGCTAATTAAAATATTTGATAATTTGCATAATAAAAATGTTATTGTGATATTAAATGTGATGCTCGAAACAATATATCGTAAAATCTTTCATGACGTCAAGCCATATATTTTGTGTAAAGCTATATAATTTATGTAAAATATTTAATTTACACAACAATTGTGATATTTAACAAATATCTTAATTTTGACAGTCAAAAATATATCGTAAATTGTTTTAACTCAAATTTGTACACTCTGTAGCACCCCCTTGTGGCCTCCAGTTTGAAAACCCTTGAGCTAAGCGATTAACACGTAGGTTTGCACTATATGTGAAACAATTTGTCCTGATTTTAGTTGTTTAATTCTTAGTTTCTTCCAGCTTTAATAGAGTTTTAGATATTAGGCTACTTGTGTTGTGTAAGACTGAATAACATAACCATCTAATGGAAGTGTCCGGTTAACCAGAATGGAAGCTTGTTTATCTCTTTCTCGCTCTCTTTCTTTGCTACTCTCCTTATCTCACATGTGTTGGCAGGAGAAAGAAACCCTGGACTAAGATCTGTATCTGCAGTGTGTCTGCTAAAGAACAGGCTCTGATTCCTTTGCAGATAAGCCGCGTTTTATCTTCCCCTGCTTTCACATTAAAGACGAGGAGGCCTGTGAGAGCCTGTAGCCCGTGACAGCCCCTGTGTGGCTACTGTCTGTCACACAGGAGCATGGGAAGATTGCTTTTAAGAAAGCAGGCATAGCACAAGTAGTTGATTTGTACCAGAATTTAATTTTGCCTGGTGTCCTGGCTTTTTATGCCCTTGGTTTGCTTACTAGAGGTTACAGATCCTTGTAAAGCTGCTTTGAGATAATATCGTGAAAAGCGCTTTAGAAGTACAATGAGATAATTTCTCATGGTTCTTTTTCAGCCCACCAAGTTACTGAATATATGTTTTGGTAGGGATATGTGTGAATCTTTAGCTCTATTGCAAAACCAAGTGAGCTGACTAAGGGCAAGCTCACGCTACAGGACTGTAAAACTTCCTGAATTGATGTGGTGCCTACACTACACAACAAGGTTTCTTGGCCAGGGTTTCTCATAGCAGCGCACATACTACACAACACAACGCTGACAAGGTGCACAAAGACATTTGGTCAAGAGGCAGTTCTGACCTACAGCGAAAACAAAAAAACAGTTTTCTCGCATTAATTCATGAAAGAAATTCACTCAAGTGATTACGAGATTTGTTCTTTTATACCATCTGCACTGTGATTGGCTGGATTAGTTTCAACTTGGCACTGGATTGCACACACTACAAGATCACGTGGCTATAATATCAAACATGTTTGAAAATATCGTAGCATCTGTGACTGCTCGTGACTGGCTCAGATCACGTCGATGACCTGTTCATACTTCATACAATGATTGTTATTATTCTAATTCTATTCAAATTGTAATCATTAAAACAATGCAAATCATTTTATTTTATTTAATTGTCATTTAGTTTTGTCTCAAAAGTCAAAAATAATAATGTATTTAAAACATTAAAAAAAATATTTGTGGACATTTAAAAACATAAGAATGAATAATAATTATTATTATTATTATTGTTGTGATGATGATTATTAAAGCATTATTAATATTTGTAGTAATATTATACTTATAAATAATGCGCATTGTTTTATTATTTCTTTAATGTTTCAAAAGGCAAGAATAATAATAAATCGTTGTTTGTTTGTTTTTTTTCGATTAATTTAATTTAATTTTTTTATTTTTTAATTATTGGTATTATCGTAAAGCAATATCAGCCAAATTGCGTTCTGCATTGGGAATGTATCAGTAATCCCTATTTAGGCAGCTCATGAGGTTTTGGAACAGCTTATAATACTCTGTGTATGAAGGCACTTTCTTCCACTCTGTTTTTCTTTGCTTTTTACCTTGTTTCTCATAATGTGTTTATGCCTGGCCATGTGTCAGGCCCTGGAGGCAACAACAAATGAGCTGATTTGTGACTCTGTCTCGCTGTTTGGCTTTAGTGTTACTATGCAACAAATCTTTACTCTCTCTCTCTCTCTCTCTCTCTCTCTCTCTCTCTCGCTCTCTCGCTCTCTCTCTTTGTCTCCCCTGTGATCTCAGTCTGCCCTGCGCTCACCGGATAGCTTTCTAATTTGTATTTCGCACCAACCGGCTGCTATGTTAACAACCTGTGAATGCTCTAAAGCAGGGGGAAGCGATTGCAAAAAAGAAAAATGTGTGAATGAAATGAAGAGATTAAATTATAGCGAGAAAGATGGAAAAAGGAAGAAACTATATAAGGAAGATTACTACAGAAAGATAAATGAAGAGAGATCAGAGCAAGTAGGATGCAGGCAATTTAGATATGCAAACTACAGGAGCTGTGCTGTGATTCCGCTGCAGGTTCTCGTCGTGTTGTTGCCAAGCGAGAGTTCAGCGGAGGAATTGTTCCCCACCCTCGGCCAATCGCGGCTGACGTGGAATGTGGCGCTCGCGGCGAGCAGCACAGACTTGTGGGTAGGACTGCATTTTGCACGGTCACCCAGTGGAATACATTATCATCTTAATGATGCTTTAGGTGCAGATGCATGTCTAATGCGCTGGTGTGGGAGTTTGTGTGTGTGTGTGTCACTCTCCTGTGGAGTGGAGAGGGCAGAGAGCTGTAATCACTCTCTCACACACCTGTTCTGACTGGAGGCGGTCTGCGCTGCGGCTGATAGGATGAGAGCGCAGGGGGAGAGATGTAGCAGAGCTCATGATAAACGAGTATGTAGGAGGTCATTAAGCAGAGAAGCGAGAGGAGGAGAGAGAGAGAGAGGGAGGGAAATGGGAGAGAAAAGGACAAACACAGTGAAGATAATTAATTTGGAGTTTCATTAGCAGGAACTTGTATGCCTGAATGACTGCATTGGTGCATCGGCAGGCACATGCACAATTGCACAATCCTTGTAATCCAATAATTAACTATATATATATATATATATATATATATATATATATATAATATAATATGTATATGTATGTGTGTGTGTATGTATGTATGTGTGTATATATATATATATATATATATATATATATATATATATATATATATATATATAGGGGTGTAACGTACACAGAAGTCACGGTTCGGTACAATAGGAAAAATGGTCACACTGTAGTTTTAGGGTCCAATTCTCTCTATTAACTATGACTTTTGCTTCAATAAACCCCTAATTACTGCGTATTAGTAAGGTTGTTCACTTTAGGTATTGGGTAGGATTAAGGGATATAGATTAAGGCAATAATATGTGCCTTATAACTAGTTAATAGTGAGAATTGGACCCTAGACTAAAGTGTTACCAGAAAAAGCAACAAATCCACAATGCTAGGTTTTTTTTCATTTATTTTGAACAGACAGTAGTGCAAATCACAGTTTGTTCCACCTAGCGGCATTTAGTCCCCCCTAAGATAATTGGTACAGTACAGCCTCTTTAAGTGTATTAAGCACTAAGCAGTAAACAGAATGCACAAACCGTGACGTCCATACCGTTTGGTTCGGGACAAATACATGTACTGTTACACCTCTAATATATATAAAGCAGAGAGAGAGGGATAGATAGATATTTGTGTTGGGGGTTGTTAAGTATCAACCTAATTCATAGGTTGATACTTAAATTAAATATAATTGAGAAGCTTCTGAACAATAAAAGCAAACAAACACTATTCATCTACAGTACATTATAAGATTTTATATAATAAATTGTATAACACACATCCACAATATCTTATCCAAAATCGGGTACTACATCAACACACATTTTATACTCGACAAAATCAAACAAGCAAAATGTAGAGGTTAATGTGGCTCTTGCGGGTTTTTAAGAGGGTGATGACTGAGATGTTTATCAGCCCTTTGCTGGCCCTCTTCAACATGTTACATAAACAGTGAGAAAATAGAAGCCTGTAAGGCTCTGGACAACATCCTGCCATTGAGAGAGAGAAAGAGAGAGAGAGAGAGAGAGACACTGAAGCAAGAAGATGGGTAATGAATGATTGCTGATGGTAGAAAGAAAAAATGAGGAGGAGTTTGGAGAGACAATGATAAATCACAGGCATGATCCACATACTAAAATCTGTGTTTGTTGTAGAGGTCATCCGTTTGTTGTCAGGTTAATCAGAGGACTCTGTGGCAGCCCTCTTTAGGCCAGGCTGACCCTCTTTTTCTCTTCCTGTCTGATAATTGATGCCATCTGGCACGCCTGCCTGCTGCTGGAAGCATGACATCGCATCAGTACCACGCCTTCTTCTAAAGCCTCCAGTGGCTCTGCTGTGCCACCCTCTCCTGGCACTGAACCCGTGGGGTGTCTGAAATGAACGGAGGGGCGTGGGGTGGGAGGAGCAGAGGAGGAAACCGATCAGTTGTCTTATTATTTTGCTGGTTCTATTATGTGTTTCAGTGGAATTTATACAGTTTTGAATTTTGGTTATATTCATGAGTTTGACTTGTAGACTTGAGTTCACTGAATTTTATTTAACCACTAAAAACTAGCACAGTCAGTATAATGATACTGACCATGCTACTTGTTAGTGGTTAAATAAAAATAAAAAATAAATAACATGGTGTTCTTTGAAGCACACTACCATTTGAAGTCAGTAAGATTTTTCGTTTTTTTCCACAAGGACACATTAAATTGTTCCAATTTGTGAATAAAAACGTTTATAATGTTCTTTTTTTAACTTTATATTCATCAAAGAATCCTAAAAAAATATTAAGCAGCACAACTGTTTTCAACATTGATAATAATAAGCAATGTTTCTTGAGGACCAAATCAGCATATTAGAATGATTTCTGAAGGATCATGTGACAATAAAGACTGGAGGAATGACTGCTGAAAATTCAGCTTTGCCATCACAGGAATAAATTCCATTTTAAAATATATTCAAATAAAAAACTGAATTTTAAATAGCAATATTTCACAATATTTCTATTTTTTATCAAATAATTGCCACCTTGCTGAGTAAAAGAGACTTCTTTGCAAAAACATTAAAAAATCGTATGGAATACTACTTAATAGAAATACCAAGTTGAACGTAATATTACAGGTTGAAATCACTTTTTAATTACATTTTTGGCTACAGTATTTCACTCTTCATGGTCCTGTGGTATGGCAGATGTACAAATATTCTTTATACAGTCAAACCAAAATTTATTCAGACACCTTGAACATTTCGTTCATTATTACAGTTTATTCACTATAGTTTAAAAAAAAGAGGGGTAATAAAATATGACAAATATGATCCCAAATTTTTATCACTTTTACTTGTAGTCCACTGTATGAAGAATTTTTGGGTATAATGTCACAGTTTACCTTTTGCTATCCTCACTTACATAAATGAACTATAGTGTCCGGTAGTACAAAAATATAAGAAATTATATCTAGTGTCTGAATTTTTGACTGTAGTCTCTCAATTACTGAGGTCATAAAAGCTGCATGCATTTTTCAGAATTCACAAATTGATGTTTAAATGCTGTCTATAGTTCTAGATGGAGTGTAGCATGTCAGACCACAGAATATTTCAACTTCCCAAAGTATTTTATGTAGACTGCTTTCATTGGCTTGTTGTGGAGCATTAGAAGAAGCAATAGATGTTTAGATGTTTGGTGTAGCCTGAACTCTGACTGTTGTGATTGTTTATTTTTACGGCTTAGCACCCGTTTGGTGGAATTAATCCAACCTCACCTCCCTGTCTTCCCTTTCCTGTTCCTTCTTCCAGTGGCACTTTACAGCTGTAGGCAGCATGTCTCAACACATGACCATGACCCTTTTATTTTTCTAACTCCCTCCCTACCTCCTCCTCTGGCCGTCCATCTCTCTGTTTTCCTATGTGGCTCCTGTGAGAGTCGGGTCGTCGTCCAGAGGAGGCTGCATCATTGCCTGTAGTTAATGAGTGCAATGGGAGAAGTGAACTGAGGGCTGTTTTGGTATCTGAGTCCCAGACCTGGCCTCTCTACCTCCAGATCCAGTATCACACGTCCTCTCAGGTCAGGTCTCCTGTGGCCCCGCCAGCGCTGTTTGGCTCCCAGCAATGTGGCTTCAATTTCCTCCGTTTTGAAATGGTTATAGCCCCTCTGCTTCCTTCAGCAGGCAGGGTCTTTGCTTTGTTTTCTTTCTCTCTTGCTCTCTGTCCTTTCTCTTTTCCTGCTCATTTTGATCGCTCTGTCCTTTAATCACCGCTCGGGCCCCCTGCGTCGTAAGAGTGCAAAGAATTTGTTATGAGTGACCTTTGACCTCTGGCCTGTAGGGACACAGTTTAAAGCCTGCTCGGTAGAACATCTCACTGGCAAAAAATACAAACAGTGAAATGCAGCCACCATAAATTTCTTTTTCTTTTTTTTTTTTATGTTCTGGCAGTTCCTTTCTTGCTTTAAGCTCTCATAAGAATACCTTTCATAGACGGATCATTGTATTGAAATTTTCTTTTCAACATTAAAGGCATGAACCGAACGAACGTTAACGACAGTCTTTGCCCAAACCCGAGGCTTATACATATACTACGGGCCCAGTTTCATCTGAACCTCTTTTCTTTCATGTAATCCTACGGGGGTGTGAGCTAAAGTGTTCCAGCACTCAGACACAGAGAGCTTGTGTAGTGAAAAATCCCGCTTGCTGAAAAATTAGTCCCCTGACGCTGTGAATTATGGGGCTGAAATAGAGCTCTTTATTAATGTAGTCCAGGATTCACGTCAGCGGAGGTCTCAGAAATTATGCCACGTCGTGGGTCTGGTCTCACAGGAGGTTTTGCGTATTAGACTGAGTACACATTATAAAGAACACATTATTAATGGAGCTAGAAACTTGGCCTACACAAGGTTCAAATAGACAAACTCTGGTCCATTTTTATCAAAATGTGCTGCAAAATCTGAAAATACTATGTGTACAGTACAATGCCTATAAAAATGAGCTATAGTGACATTTTCAAATTAAGCATTTCAACAGCAATGCTGTTTTCTTCTTGCTTGTTTTTTTTTTTTACCATATCATATACGGTTGCAAAATAAATGATAATAGACATAACATATAGGATAGGGTTGGGTCAGGATGGACAACTAGTTATCCAAGTCAGCTTGTGAGTAGTTGTTGTTGTTGTTGTTGTTAGGTCTTTTTAATATTTTTATATTCATTTTAAATTTTTTTTATTTATTTTTTTTTTACTTTTAACATACAATGTAAGAAAAAAATTCCTATAAAATTTAGGGTAAAAAAAACAGCAGCTGTGGTTGCCAGAACTTTACTGTAAAAAAATACAGTAGCAACGTTTTAGGATTTACGGGACAGCACTTAGTTTACTGTCTATTTTACAGTTTAAAACTGTATAATTTAAAGATCTATATTGTAATAATTACGGTTCATAATTGTTTATTTTACACACAGTAAAAAAAAATTCAGTTAAATTTATGGTTAAAAAATGTATTTCATGAACTGATATCATGTTAATTTACCAACCTATTGAAGTACTAATATCTGTTTTGTACCTTTGTAATACACTGACAACCACCAATCACAGTGGTCACATGATAAGAATCACATGATGAATCAAAGCTCAATACAATGACTTATTTTTCACTTCCAAAAACTGTAAATTTAACTGTATTTTACTGTAAAATTACATGAAATGTACCGTTAGATCTATTACAGTTATTCACCCTATATAGTACGGAAACTTTCTGTAAACCAATGAACTGTTTTTCACTATAGCATTTTTACAGTCTTTTTCCATTAAAATCAGTCATTTTTTACAGTGTAGAGAAGTGAAACGGTGAG
Organism: Elopichthys bambusa; assembly: GCA_037101425.1. NCBI lineage: Eukaryota > Metazoa > Chordata > Actinopteri > Cypriniformes > Xenocyprididae > Elopichthys > Elopichthys bambusa. The sequence continues at coordinate 34,176,522 of CM074434.1, read as the reverse complement.
GCGAATGCCAATAGGAGTGCAGATCATGATTCACCATCTGATATAGTTATACTAGAGTAAAAACGTTACTACAAATTAATGGTGCAGTGTCCCATGACCACCTCCTGTGTAGATAGAGCTTCAGAAACATGTCCAAAACACAACCCACCAGCTACTTGATTTTGAAAATATGTATTTTTGCACATTCCTTGATCTCATCTTTTTATGCATTGTTTTGCATTTAACTCTGCTGTAAAAAAAAAAAAAAAAAAAAAAAAAGAAAAGATAGATCGATCGATAGATAGATAGATCAGAAGAAAGCACATATTTAAACATATGACTACTCTCTCTTGCTAAGTTAAATCCATAGTGTGTGGTATGTATTGATAGACTGCTCTATTCTAAGAAAACGCTGGAATGTATGTGCTGGCATTCTTTACCACCCCTGTGTATAGTGTGTGAAGAATTTAAGAGTTTTTTCTTCGTTAAGAGCCCCACGTCCTGTCTGTCAATGACTGTGTGTTTTGGTAAGAACATGGCATGTTTTCTTTTTCTTGCTGCTTGCCAGAAACTACACGCTCTGCTACATGGAGGGGAAGGAAAAGCACACTCATGTTTAGTCTACATAGCACTTAAGTCACTTTGTAGGGAGATTACTTTTTTTCCTATTGTAGTCTACGGGTAGGATTTGTGATGTCACCATCCATCAGTGATCTTTTGTTAAATCATTAAGAGCAGGGATGTGGAAAATTGTGCAAGTTGGCTCCAGTTAAACATTTGCACTTTTTTACTTGTCTATTGGCTTTTTATTGGCTCCTCCTGTTTTTTTGTTGTTGTTTTTTTTCCTTATCTTTTGCTCTCTTCTTTATTTGTCGGTAGACATCTTTAGGGTGTTTTGTTGCCAATGTTGTTGCCTTCCCCCCTAAAAAATGTGAGGACGAGAACAGTTGTTTAAAAAGGAACCTTACTTAAACAGGGTGTAATTGTGTTTCACTTCTGTTTTTCAGGCATCTGATGTTGGATCAGAGAAGCTTTTCTCGCCTACTGCACCTAAAGGTAAGAGCATATTGTGGGTTTCACATATAATTTTTCTTGCATTGGATGTAGACATGATTAAGCTTGATTTGACCTTTTACCGCATTCATAAACTGGTTTTGAAATTGAAGCACACCTCAGGGTTGTCAATTAATATTCAAGATACTTTCATTGTGCATATTGCACTGTAGTAAAGCTCACACAAATAAACCCTTGTTTCACTTATTTTCCATTCTAGGAAGCTCTGTTCCCATTTCAGGCCAAAGTTCAGATAGTCTAGGTTATTGGTGTTGAAGTTAATATTTTTCCCCCCAAAGCCTGACAATATGCAATATGTTCTCTCAGGCAACTCTGAGCTCACTTTCAGAGCCATACATCATTCACAGGAGTAACGTTACTCTTGCCGGAATAGTGCTGTTCTTTTTTTCTAATTTTTTCATGATTGTTAGAGTTAGAAGGGTTTTTAACCTTGGGAGCCAAGGAGATGCCCATCTTTTCAGGTTCTCCTCAAATGCCATCTATGTTAGGGTGCACACATGTGGAAGTACATAGTGCTAAATGTGGTAGCAGTAAGACTCATTTGAAGTAAGTCCTCGATATAACAGACAGCAAATCTCAGATGCCTTGTAATCCTGCTAAAAGCCTGTTAAAATCCTATGAGACTGTTAAATGATGAGATGGTGCTTATTTGTTTCCTTGTGTTTTCCACTCATTTTCAAGTGGCTGCTGATAGAGGTTTCCTTCTAATGCGGATTTGAGCTACTTTTTACTGTTTCCAGCAGTAGTTAAAGTTTTGCTAAGAGCAGTGGGAAGTCGGCCCTTAAAGTTTTTTTTTATTTTATTTTTTTTTTTAGTTGGTTCACATCCAGGTTTTGTAGGGGAACTAAGTTGTGAAACAAATTCTGTTTGTTGCACAGTGCGGAGATGATGTCGAGTTTAATGCCACACTTCTGATGCCCGGCATGAGTCTTTTGGAAAGCTTTTGCCCCCCACTTTCTAAAAACAGTGAAAAGAGGAAGTGAGAGGAGACAAGTCGAGCTCAGAGGAAGAGCAGAACTTGTGACTACTGTCGAGGTCCATATTAAAGTCATTTTTGTACATGTTCCAGACATAACCATAGGAAAAGACTTGTGCAACAGCTGAAATGTTTAAAAGTAGATCAGAGCACATGGCTTGAGCACTTCTGATGTCAGCAGAAGAACTTGCTGTTGTTGTTGTTGTTGATGATGATATAACAGGCACCCTAATCTGTTACGGTTGATGGCGAGACAAACTGCATCATCTTTAATATCCTGCTAATGTGTGTCCAGCACACCCTCTCCCAGGGATCACAGGGATGATACAGAGAAAGCAGAAAGTGGTAGGAAGTGCCAGATTAGGATTAGAAAAGAAAGCAAAACCAAGAGTGGGAATGTGGATTAAGTGATTTAGGCCTGCAGGAAATAAATATTTTTGTACTAGCAATTTGATGCCCAGACTGTAGAGATTACAGATCTTGCAGGAGTGCATAACCTTTGAAATCCATGATGTTTGACGATAGTTCAATTTCTGACATCATAATCTTTGATATCCAGTTCCAGTTCAGACTTTGTAACTGTTGATATCCATTAAGTTTCATAAAAGTTCCAGTGTGGATTTCTTAACTTTTAAGGTTCTAGGAGTTGCATAATACTTTGAATTTGGACTTCATAGGCTTTGATATCCAGCAAGTTTCATGGTAATTTAAGGTTCAGTCTTCGTAACTTTTGTATCCAGTGGTATCACAGTAGTTTCAGTTTGGTCTCTTTTAGGTATCACCTGGAAAACTTTGGCTCTCTGTTCCTGGGGCTGTATTACAGATATCTATCTTAATTCTTGACTTTGGTACAACTTCTATTTCCTAAGTGAAATTAATTGAAATCGTGGTTGGTGTTGAGTTTATTTTCTGAATTTCCTGTATGTCACATGGCCTTTCAGTCGCTTTTGCAGTTGCCATAATCACTCTTCTGGCAATAGCTTCCAAAAGCACTTGGCAAGGAATGTATAGTATCATTACCCTTGTTCTCCTGTTGTCGTTGTTGAATGTGGGTTGTCCAGACTTTGTTCCATGGAATGCACCATTTCTCCAGGCTGTTATTCTAGATTTTGGGGGTATAGGAGCATATGTGTCCCATTACAGTACGTCCGCCGAGACCAATCTAAAGCTCGCTCAGCTCTGATCCCCAAATTGGTCTGCCCTGGAGAACTTCTGGCAGACTGATCACTCGCTTGGCTCACGTCTTGCGTTGGAGAATTGCATTACAGGGAAATACCTCGGCATGCATGTGGTGCAGCTTGCACAAATATGCATGTGTCTTTGTTTCTGTAAACAGTTCTTGTGCACGCTGGTGCTTGATTTGATTGATTTTGTGCCCTCAGTCAAGTACTGCGGTGACATACAAGTTTCGTATCAGCTTAACAGCTGTTTAGTTTTACTGTAATCTGTGCTTACATAATTACCATGATCGCCGTGCTTTTCGTAACTTTTTAAGAGGCTTGCTCTCCATCTAGCAGTGCCAGGTTTTTCTTGCCCTGAATGAAGGCATAGTGAATTTATGCTCATAACTCATATACTTATATAAGTTAATCTGTTCTATTGTTTTAGCTATTGTTCGTAGTACTGTCTAATTTTGGCTATCGATTGATCATTTTCTCTATCGTTAGTTCCATCCATCCATCCACATATAAAATATAGCTGTTTTACATTCATTGTTAGCTACAGTACAGCTAATGCAGAGCTATACAAGGTGATAATTGGACCTAGAACAGTGTGCAGCATCTGCCAGCAGCACAATAAGGTTAGAGGCTCTAAGCATAGTTGGGAGGGGGGTTGCTCTCTTTCTCTTCATTTTACCCATCAGTGAAGCGGTGACGCACCCATTTTGTGTGTGAGGTCTGTCAGGCAAACCCGGGGCATGCTGGGATAGCGAAGGAAGATTGTGGTGAAAAGCCATTTGTGAAGTGGATTTCTGGTTTGCTAATCCTGATTAATTTTGACCCGTTGTGCTCATTTTAAACAGCGTATTACTGTACGCGAGAAGCACCGCCAGCTTCGGGCCAAACTGAGAGCTTAGCGGCTTTGGAAGGCTTAACAGCAGATGGCATTTTAAGCCGGACTTAATAAATTGTTTCCATTAAACTTACCGGCCCACACATAGTGGATTAGGACTAAAGAACAAAGAAAGAAAGAGAGTGAGAAAGCAACAAAAGGAGGGGGGTAACAGCCATTGCCACAACCGCACAAGATCAAATTGATAGCGCACCGGTTTTCGCCGTTAATCCACCGTTGCAAAAATCTATCTGCTCACCAGCCCATGAAAACAAATTGACCCAACTAATTTATTATGAATAATATTTACAGTCCATACCGTTATCATAACGTATGTAATTCCGGATTAAGAGCCATGTCTGGCCGTCACACGTTATACTCTGTTTTTCTTGATAGCATTTGGCCGAATCAATTCCGCAGGGGATGGATGCTACTCCCCCCGCCCTGCCTCCCCTCCACCGCCGTCCCCAGGGAGCCGCAGGGTCGTTCTCTAAGCACTCATTATATGCTACACGGCTCAGGGTCTCCGTGTCGAATCGCTAATCAAGCACTCTGTCTGCAGGCCCACGATTCAATAGCCGTTGAGTGGCCTTTGTTCCTACCCGCTATTTGCTGCATGTCAATAAAAGTCTGCTCCCTGCTCCGCCTTAGCGGAGGAGCCCCCCTTTGCACACGCCCTCCCCTCAGTCCTTCAGAATATAAAATGCACTCGCTTCTCTTCCCTCCTGCATGGGCGAAAAAATAGAGGGAGGGAAAAATGAGCGGAGGCCAGCAGGGGTCAAAGGATTTGGGGGGGAAGCGGTGGAGAATGAGAGTGTGTTTGTATGCGGCTCTTCTCCTCTACTCAGGGTAATGCTGATGTATTGCTAACCTTAGCGCTGCAGTGTTTGTGGCCTCTTGCCCATTAAATAATGAATAGAAGTTGACCTCTTGACCAGCTAATCAGCTTTGCAGCTGTTGGATCATGGAGGCGCAGAGATCGAGGAGTCACAGTCAGGGATGGACCAGCGTACGGACTTCGGATATTTCAAGATTAGCAGCTAATATTAAACCCACCAGTCATTGCTGAGGTTAATGTTGCACGTACAGGTGGAATTGGATTTGTATTTGTTTAATAAAGCCTGTCCAGCTGTTATTGTGTAAATGTTCCACAGCTGTTTTGTTCGAGATCTTTTTGTGGTGTGGCTAGTCATTTAGCCAAGCTTGTCATTTGATATTAATAAACATAGAATGCTGTTGTCCTTTGTTTGGGTGATTGTTCATGCTTTCTGTTCTCTGCCTTTTTGGCTCATGGTTTACACACATATTGCCATTTATTCCAAGTCTGGCACATTTGCAACTCATTCTGGCTAGTTAGACAGGAAGAGATCCGACTGTCTGACCAATATGTAAAGCATGTAAATTACTTTGAAGAAACACCCACGCTCTGAAGCTTTTTGTATATATATTCAGTTTAATTGTTTTAGACAAGGAAAATTTCTCTCAGAGTCGGAGTGTTTTATAAATGTCGTTTGGTCCCACTTGGCTCTGAAACAGAACTGCAACTTCAGCTCAAATAGCAGAATGGCATTCATATCTCTATTATTTCCAACTTTTATTATTCTTCCCCACCATCTCAGAACATATGACCATTTGTTGTGGTAGCTGGCTCGTGTGTGTGTGTGTTTTCCTTTCATTTCTGGAAAGCGAGTGTTATGAATGTTCCTCTTTATTGATAGCGCTAACCCTGTTTGTGTAGTTCTGCCTGTCAGGAAGATGAAAATAAATAGCAGGAGCGTGGAGGAGATAAAACATGTGTTTAATTATTAATTGAGCCATTACTGACAGAGATTGCCTTTTTGATAAAAGGCAGGAAGCTGCTTCAGGGGTAGAAAAAGCAATTACTAAAGCTATCTTCTTCTTCCTCTCCGCCCGTCGTTTTGCTCTGCGCAAACAGAAAAACATACCCTGTCGACTAACCTATTCCATAAATTATTTTAATTTCCTTTCAATATTTATGATGTTTTAAATTATGATTCTGTTGTCATGTTCTATTTAAATGGAGAGGCACTAGAGCCATGCTATACTACAGTGGCTGTAACTATTATCTTAACTGGCGCGAGTTGTTTTTCTTAACGCATTTCAGAAAATATTACATCTCAACATGTTCGTTTCTCTTTTCATTTCATTCCAATTTGGTCGAATGATCGCACATGGTGTATTGATTTTGTTGACGTCTGGCCATTTGCTGAAATGCTATCAGTTGCTGTGCATTTAAGCTGACTGTGCATGGGGTATTGATATTGCTTTAGCTTTCATTTGCAGAGATTTGTTGGACAGTTTTCTGAGCCATAATTTATAAGACATAACTTAACCTTTCAAATACTTGACTTTGCAGAAATTGAATATTGTCTAAAGGTTTCACTAGTATGCCTGTCAAAAACATTCCTGGGCTATATATATATATATATATATATATATATATATATATATATATATATGGTAAAGTATTATGCCCATCATTATTATTTGTTGTATTTCCTTCAATTTACACTTATTTAGATCATTAAATCATTTCATTACAGTAATAACAATCCCCATCGGAAATAAACGTTTTTGGGGGAAAATGTGTTTGAAAATAATGCACATAAATCTTAACACAGATCTTAAGTGGACATGTTTTCACAAGATTTACAAATTGTTACCCAAGTCATTAAATAACATTTGATGCGTGTGATGTTCCATAGAAAGCTGAGGAAAGACTTCATCCACCATAAGGGAAGCCATTGTTCCATAGTTGGGCAGGTTTAAAGTAAGCGTCTTTCACCTCTCAGTAAGCTTTCCCAGAGCTACCGGTCTAAGCCTGTTAAAACCATCCTTACTCTGTGCCATGGCCGCCCTGGGACCAGACGGGGATGGAGCAGCGCTCTTGAGATGATCTAGCGGCCCTACAGCGAGGAAAGCTGCTTGTAAAGTTGAGGTCAGGCCTTCTCAGGAGTCTGCCTGCATTTGCACAGGGTAATTTTAGCACTCGTGGGCCAGCTAATGACCGGTTTCTTTCAAGAGTTGATTGCTGGAGCTCGTTTAACTATCCCCAGTGTGATCACTCCCGCTAGGGCTGGGATAACCATCAGTCTAGCTGCAGGGTAGCTGCATTTTTTTTGCCAGAGAGAGTATGTTTTTTATCAGAATGGCTAGAATAGGCAGTGAATATCAAATATGTACGCTTGGCTCTTTATCGCCCATTTGAAGGAGATGCCAGGATGAGATTTTTAGCATTTTGTTTCATTGTGTCCTGCTTTTGAAGTCAATGCTATTTTCAGAGGACGTTGTTATCCTAGCTCGCAAAGCCAGATGGTTGTTGCTTGTGGCCAAACATGAATCTTGGATAATGTTCAGTCACTGGCAGAGACGAATTGCTGGACTGGATGGATATTGCAAACACGCTTGTAATGGATTCGACGTTTCGGGAACCAGTTCAGAAGGATCTTATAAAGACCGGAATTCTGTGGCCGAGCTCAGGAAGGAGGTTAAATGAACAGAATTCCATGACCAGGAACAATATGAAAGCGCTTCCATGCTTGTTGGAGTTCAAAGGACTTAAGCGCGCTTTAACGTGGTTGCAGTATGTCATGCTACAAAGTAGTATTTATGTTTTTATTTGCTCTTTATCTATGCTATACATATTCAGCATTCAAGATATGTCACACCGCCATGGCAAGTACAAACACATGCTTCTGTGCGTTTAAGTTACTCCGCAGATGCGTTTTTCCATCTGCATTCATCACGCTGAAGTCTTGCAGCTCAGAGATGGTTTGTGAGGTTAAGCTAATTAGCCCTGAAATCAGCACATGGTAGAAAACCGCAGAGGGACGCTCTTCAGCTAGAGACATTGCGCAGAGATTTCGTATTTTATGTTCAGTGATTAATCGTTTCGAGCTACGTTAAGGCGCAAATACCATTGCGTGAGGCTCTCGTCGCTGAAAAGGGAAGGAAAGAAAAAAAATTTGAAATCCCAGTCTGTGTGGTCTTCTATTAATCAAACAGGCATCTGTTCCCCCTTGTGCCAAGCACAGGATAGGCCTCTTAACAGCCTTCCTCTCCAGTGGCCCCATTCAGACCCAGAGTGGCTGTTATTTTAGCACCGCGCTAGAGAGCAGCGAAAGAGTGGGACGCTGAACCCCGCTGATGTGTTGCCTCGCTGGGGAGAGACCGGATAAGAGGATCCCAGGAGTGGATCTCGACTATGAAGAGCCATTTAGAGGTAGACCTTGCTGCCTTTCCTAGGTATGAGGGGGCATGGAGGGCCACAATGGCAATAGATGTGGAAAAGATGAGCAGGTATCAAACAAGTCCTGCTTTTTATGCACTACAGCCAGTGGAGTTTATGTGAATTTTGTGATGTCATCTTAAAGTTGAAGTTTAACCCACACAGTCCCAGCCTCAGACATCACGTCCACGGACACATCTGATGCATATGGTAAACTTAACTGGAAACACTTAAGGATTTTCATCAACTGGTTGGTTGAATTCTATAGGATGTCTGAGAGACGTGTGTTTTGCGTTCTTTAACGGTCCGCCTAGAAACAAATGCCGTGATGCCAAACTCCCTCGTGGAAGAAGAAACTGTTTACAGCTGTGACAATGAGCGCTTACCAGGATCAACTAAACGCTGGATTTTCAAAAGTATGTGAAGTTCGTGAACGTTCTTGAATGAATAATTTTAGATGCACGCCGATCTGTTATTGTAGGGACATCAACTTTACATTTTCACACCCTTAACCATGACGCGGAACAAAACAAAAACTGTGATTGGTTGCGTTACATGTCAGTCAAACGTCATCTTGGGCGGTCCTTGGCCAATGAAAGCTGTGATAGAGTCAGTCTGAAGGTCTAGCTACATGAGACTAACCCACACATGACTTACATATAGTTTTCTTATAGTTGTACACTCATGACCTCTAACATATGAAGCATGTTTTCCAGGGTTTGAATTAAATTGGCCACAGGAAATTGAATTGGAATGACATTTATAATGAAATGCATTAAATCAAATTTAGTTAAAAATGACAGTCATATGTTTTTCTTTGAATTTCAGCTAGTTTAATTTCACTTAATAACATTCAAATTTGAATTGAAATTGTGTATCCTGTTTTTTAACCTCAATTCAGGAATTGGAAATCTCAAATCAATTCTGAATGGTGCACAACCCTCATGTTTACATGAACTCCTTTCTATTCATACATGCATGTTCCTTGTTGGACTGGACACCTTAAATGTTATTTTTCCCCATGAACCAAAGATATCTGCGATAAATAGATTCAGCTCAGGGGTGAACCCCTGCAGGTTTGATAAGGGTGTGTTTTGGAGGTCTTCTCTTATGATTGCAAGTAAATTGAAAGCATGTCACAGAAGACAGTTTTGGTGAACATCTACATGGGCAGCTGTGGTGCTTTATTATTTACCCGAGGCTATGGATTTTCCTTTACTAACCGCCTGAATTTAAACCAGGAGCAGTGAGAACTGTATGGCCCAAAGGTTCTTCAGCAAGAATGAACCACCTGGGTCTCCCTTTCAAAGCAGCTTTAAAATGCTTCTCTTCTATGAGGCTTTTAGCTGGCCTATTTGCACTCAAACACTTTTGTAGGAAACATAGATGGACCTCTACTTGAAAGGTTGCTTTGAGTATAGTCATGGACAGAAATCTTTGAAAAGCTACACCTCGTGCATTAAACCTAATCATTAAGCAAGCCCTTTTACTCATGTTCACCTCTTTTAGTTGACAACCGTTTGTGCTTTGTGTGCCCCATGCTTCCAAGAAGCTGGATTCTAGATGCATGCATTTGTTTTCAAGTGTAAAGCTTGTAAATGTTCTGTTTTATTTTGTCATTAGAAAGAATTTGCATTTAGGGTCCAAAATGAACACTGCCAAGCACTATATGACTGACGACACTGACATTGACAAGTAAATAAAACCCTCTGATAAACCCAAATACTGTATATTAATATGCCGTATGTAAAAATATATGTGTAAAAATGTGAATATGGTTAAGCTTATATTATACTAAGTGAAAATGTAAAAATGCAGAAAGTGTTCTCTGTGTGTGTGTGTGTGTGTGTGTGTGTGTGTGTGTGTGTGTGTGTGTGTAACAGGAAATTAGAGGAGACATGCATGTTTGAGCGGGTCCCCCTGAGCGGTGCTCGAGGTCAGGACAGAGGGCCTGTCTCCATTAGTTTTACTGGCATGCCTCCAAAACCTTCTTTGCCCCTTCAGACTACCTTTATTACTTCCCTCCCCACTGTACTGCTTAAAGTCTATACAGATGGGTTAAAGTCTGGCCTCATACAGTTTAAACATCATAAACCCTGGTCAGAGTAGATGCCATATTTAATTTGATGCAAACGAACAAGTTTGAAGTACAATACATTCTGTATGCCATACTGATGTGTGTGAAACGTATGTTGTCACATAAACATCCAGTAAAAATGTGATGAATTTCAGATTTAGACTGATAACTTGCAAGTCTTTTGGGACATTTATTAAAAGAACTGCCTCAAAAGAGTGATTCAGACTATACTGGTCATGCTTTTTCTTTTTTTCTTTTTCTATGGTACTCTTGCAAATGTCTGCAAGATGTTTGATGAACAACACTGTCATATTCATATTTTACCTCCATAAATCTACTTGCACTGCTTCTGTTAAGCTTTAAAAAAAAAACTGACGGTCATCGTATATACCTCTACCCATTGTGTTTAGTCCTGTACTTGAATGATTTAGGGCGCCTAAGAGTAGTGTGTGTTTGCTAACCTGATATTTCACTGCAACCTTATCCAATGTCTTTATTCCAGTGTCAAACCCACATGAGTCCCATCAGAGTTGAACAAGAGGGTCTCAAAGCTGTAATTTAGCCCCTGACTGCATGAAAGGACACGCTTGGCTATTGTAAACACTCCGATGTCGCCTCTTAAAACAGTGTCATACAGAAGTGATGAATTTCTGAACAGGACCCTAGATCTCCTTCCTCTCAAATAACGGTGTTTCGGGCTTCTTTTTTGTTCTGTTAAATACAGAAGCTTTTTGTTAGATGCTAGCCCTCAGACTACCTGAAAAATAAGCCTTGAAGGATATAGATTGAAAGATAAGATTGTGGAGTGACAATGAATGTTTTGTTTGGGGTTATTTCCTCAAAATGAAAAGAGTTTTTTCCAGTGCCTTCTGCGGTGCTGGCGGAAATATATCTTTTCACCTGTGATGCAATCTCAATTTCATCCAGTGTGTTGTTCAGGCGTTGCAATTTCTGAAGGCGTTCATAGAAACAACAGAATAATACATGCCCTGTATGGTCTTTAATGAGACGTAATGCTCTTCAAGCATCTGTGAAGGATTTCAGTGAAAAGGAGCCATGTTTTATGCGGAAAACGCCCAGGAATGGTAGTAAACCGTCCATACAATGAGATCTTTATCTCTGAATCTGATCAAACCGTTGGTCTGACTGTTACTTGACCCGTGTTCCTGTCATGTCCTTTCTTTAATGCGTTTTTTTCCATAAAGTCACACTATGAAAGATACAATCAGCTCTGCTTAAAGGCGATTATCCAGTTTAATTTGCCGTGAAGATGTTGAGATACTCTTCACCTTGAGATGGCTGAATTATTTTATAATAAAGTCACAAGGCGAGTCATTAGGGAACAAAAAAAAAAGATCATAAGACATTTTGAAAAACATTCATGCGGTCGTCCACATGTGCCCCTTCTTGTGAGGTGTGTGCGTGGGCATGCACGCTAACCAAGCAAAGCGGTTTCTGTCCAATGCTTATTTTTTGACTGGAAGCGGTTAAGTGAAAAAGCACTTGAGGGAACATTATCCGAATGAAAATATTGACATAATGCCTTTACACCACCTTGCCACTATGGCCACAATGTCAAAACAACAAGTCAGGTGTGACGGGTAGAAGGCGGCCCGTCAAACTGGGATTGTTCCTTTTGAGTTTGCCGTGGTAGGAAAGCCAGTTCCAGGTACATAAAGAGAGGGGCATGAAGGCACAAGAGCTCTTTCAGACCCATGTTATGCTACTTGGGCCGTTGAATGATTCCCATTCATCCGTTTCCCTTTCCACTGAAAAGTAATCAGTTACTCGCTGAAAGATGATATTATTTGCACCTAATGTCATACAGGTCTAAAGCAGGTTCATGCCTGATAGCATTGTTAGTGAACACCTTTATTTGTGCTCTCCCATAGCAAAATGCTCACTACCACAAATGGCTTTCACCCATGTTGTTTGGCCTGTTTTTTTTCCTTTTCTTTCGCTTTTCTCCTCCTGTTTCACCTCCTGCTTTTCTCTGCGGCCTGTAAATCAGGAGAAAAGCAGCTGGCAGTGCTAATAGAGGATGCTCTCCTGCAGGGTAACAAAGAGGTATTGTTAGGTTTGTAAGGGCATTATGCAGCTAAATAAAGCTGACATGCTGAGGTGGAATTATTGCCCATGCTGAGCCTGGCGCTGCCCCGTGAAGCGAGGCTGAGAGTTGGCTGGAAAGAAACCAGAGCCGGAGAACCCAAGAGAGAATGGGTTGCCATTCCAGAATGTTCTATAATGATGGCTGTTCTTATAGTCAGAGTCATCAGTTCTTGTGCTCTTCTCATAACTTGAATGGCACTTAAAGACCCCCTGTGGTGAAAATCGAGTTTTTAATGTTGTTTATATGTCTGTGTGGTGCTTTAACCATGTGCAAATTCATCAGTCAACACCATTGCTGAGTATTTTCTCTTTAAAACTGCAGTGTACTAAACACAATCTCAATAAATTTAAACCACCTCTTTCTCCTACCATCACAAACTTGTAACCCATCCTATCAACTGAGTGGCGAATGGGAACATGGTTTGTGTAACATTAGCAACACATTATTAGCTGTTTGATAACATAGTCAAGCCAAAGGCTAATCATATCAATTACTGTTTTGTGTCAACTTTTATTCAAATTCTAAATGGATTATATATAGCCTCTAGCCAAAGAGAGGAGCTCCCTTTATAATCACTAAAAAGCTGTATCTCATCTCAGTTTGCGATCACACAAAGTTCCGTTATAATCAACAAAGTTGTCTACATTGCACAATGAATCTCTTATTTACATTGTGTCTACACTTTGTCAATGAGAGAATTCGCAAGCATGCAGAACTCATCATTGCGGAAAAAAAAAAACTCTGGCGTTTTGACCGGTGAGTGGATTCTGACTAACTTAAATGCTTCTGAATGGTCACTGCGTTCAAAAGATCAACAAACATGTCTGTGATTGGCTACATAGTTTACAGCTGTAAAAACATAGTAAACAGAAACATTTGACGTTCTCCAGAGCGCAAGCACAAATACGCACTGGAGCGTTTACCAAATCTTCCAATTTTTCAATATGATGTTACTACAGTATGAACTAAGGGTGCTTTTGATTTCGTTTGCACCCTTAAGCACCCCCGTAGAACCAGGCCTGTCTGTATAATTCACTCCTCTTCTTCTGAATCAGTTTCTGGTTCAAACAAATATATATATATAATATATAATCAGGTAGTCCAAAGAATAGCGTATTTATAAATTAACTTGGATTAATAAATGATTAAATGTTTATTGTTAATTCATGATACCCAATGCATTAACTAATGTTAATGATACCTTATTGCAAAAATATACACAAAAATTAAATTAAAAATTAAAATTAAAACTTAATTTACTCAGTATTTACTCGATTATTAACTAAAAATATTTGACAACAGAAAAGTGTATCCCTTAACAAAGGCAGAATGACCACTTCAGTTAATCTGTCAATGTCAATAAACTCAAAATGGCCAAAATAACTATCTAAAATATCACTAGTCCAAACCCTATATTGAGGTTAATCTAATAAGATCCAAAGTCATCGTCTGACTACTTCAGCTGAAAGACTTAATATGTGGTCATTTATGGGTGGTTCTAATATTTTGGCTTTTACTCCAAATGTCAAAGGCCAGGGAATCGAAATTTGTCTGTTGTATTGGCCTGCATACGACTGAGTCTCTGCTTATTCCAACACCCTTCTGAGCTGTAAGACGAATCTTTATTAGAGCAGACAGCCATTGTCTGCAGTCATCTAGATAATTGCAGCGCTGGGTCCTCTTCTCTAATCAATCCAGACAGCTGCCGCCGTGCCTGCCGCGTTTGCCAACCGTGCAGCTCAAGCTAATTAATGAAATGATGAGCCGTTTGGGCACAACGTGGTACCACACAAACAATCTGGGACGTTTGGAAATGGCCAGCCCACATCAGAGGCACAGATAGATTAGTGAAGAGCTTGTATTTTTATCGCCGTCGTAAAAATGAATGTTTCAGAAGTGCTGCATACTGTGAAACTAGGAGAATTTTTTCATGCAAAAATGAAATTTCTAGTCTTATTTACTCACCTTCCGCAGAGCACAAAGGAGAAAATATGAAGACGTGCTCTTTTTCAGCTGTAATGAACAAGGACTGGCACTTCAAAAAGGGATGCAAAAGCAGTTCAGGTTGTTGTTCATTGATAATCTTCCTCAAACGTAACCTAATACAGTTTGAATCATGCAGTAATAATTTAGACTTATTTAGTGAATCAATTCATTTAACTTCATTTTGGTCACAAATCACTAGTTCTTCCATGAGCGTGTTAAGGAGAGCTAGTTGACAAGAGTTTCAATAAATAACCGTTTTGAGATTGTTCACGCAAATCTATTGTATGGTTTCAGAAGCGCATGAGTCATGTGGACTACTTTTATACTTTTATGGTGCTTTTATGTCCTTTATGAAGCATAAAATCTTAAGTCCCTATTTATTGCAACTGCATTGAAAAGAGTGACCAGCACAGTCTTCAGAGTTTCTCATTTTGTGTTCATTCAGGTTTAGAACAACATGAGTATAAATGATGACAGAATTTTCATTTCTTTAACATGAAATAGTCTAGTTTCTAATACCAAAATGTCATTTTTGATAACTAATGAAACTCAGGGCCAATACAAAGAAGTTAATCATTTTTCTTACGCATTTTGCCCCTCAGTCTTCATTCTGTCCGTCAGTAATCACGCATGGCATGAAACAGGATGGCATATGCCGTCTAAGCCATATGGGCACAGTGTGAGTCTGTTCCCAGCATGGGGAAGCAGTGGTTCATAGAGGGCACGGAAAGCTTCCAGATCTCTGAAATGAACAGTAGGCGCTCACAGATTTTCTGTGTGGCTTCACCAGCCAACATGTTGCAGCTTAACACCCAGAGTGCTCTGGTACCGCCTTGCCCTGTCCCGAACAGAGATGGAAATAGAGGACCAATGTCTTCGCACCAGCTGTCATTGGCCCTTAAAATGTCTTGAAACGCACAGGCTGTTTTTGCATGTCTGTGATCTCAGTAGGGGATGGGTTTAGAAGAGCTGAAACTAAACTTCTGTGTACTGTGGTGGGGGTATCAGGGTAGATTATGCAATAGTACTGTAAATACTGTAGTAGCTGCATGTAAAACTATACAGTGATATAAAGTGAAACATGCTATCAGGGATACAGCAATGTTGATAGTGTGGCCTACATATCTAGTATTTTTGTTTTCTGCTGTACACTTAAAAATATTTTAATGTATGTTTAATAATTTCTATTTTAAAATACAGAATTTTAATTACATATATGCTATATATTAGTGCTGGGCGGTATACCGATTCATATGGTATACCGATTTCAATTTCGAGACCGATGTAAAGCTACTGGCTGAACTTCACAGAATTTGGCAATTTTTGGATGAATAAATCAAAAGTTGTTGTACAGTGAATCAGATATCGATACGGACTAGTGTCTATGAATATTAAAGCTAAAAAAGAAGTGTATGAATAAGCACCGCGTTTTCCTCTACTACACATACTGAAGCACGCGTGACGCTCGCGATGATTCAGCGTCTGCTGTTTCACTCACTATACACATGAACTTCATCTGCAGAGCTACTCAGAGTCACTTTATGAACATTTCACCGTTTAATTTAATAAAACTATCGACATTTGTCATATCATATACACAGGAAGTCAAAGGTCTTCACGACCCTGTCAAAATTAAAGTTCGGTATAACTTAAAATAACAGAAATATACTATTGTACAATCGAGTGTACTTTAATTAATAGAGATAATAATAATATTAAACACCATTTATTAAAACACAAACTCAAAGGTCTTCATTGAAATGACAGAAGTTGCACAGTAAAAATGTAGCCTACTTATTAATATTATTAATTTAATTAAATAATTAAATTATTTGATTACATTTTAAACTTGTTAGCTTTGTGAACTGATTTAATTACAATTAATTTTTAATTGTCCTTACAATATTTATATAATATATTCCCTGTACTCCTGACAGTAAAATATGCCAATAAAGGTCCAGTGCAAAAAAAGTGACATACCGTGAAACCGCCAGAATCTTTAAAAAAAAAAACGTGATTTTTGGTCAAACTGCCCAGCACTACTATATATGTAATTAATAATATATATGAAATAAATAACATCACAACATTTATTTCCATCAAGAGGTGCATCAATTTTTGGTCAAGATCTTGTATTGACAATGCAAGAGGTGAGCACTCTGTAAAGTCTACTCCAGGACATCCCAAAGACTTTAATGAATTTAAGGTCTAGACTCAGAGGTACCAATTCATGTGTGAATGATTCTTCATGCTCTCTGAACCAATCTTTCACAATTTACGTCTGGTGAATCTTGACATTGTCATCCTGGAATATGGCCATGATCTTCCTACATGGTTGTTTAAGAAATGAAAAGCTACACACTCCATCAGTTAGCGTTAGAAGAACTGTTGCCAAACATATAACATGCTAGAAACATAATAATCACTGCAATAATGATCCAAACATAGACTCTTAAGCATTTGCTTATTTAAATCCAAACAGCGACTTTCTTTTGTGTGTGTGTGTGTGTGTGTGTGTGTGTGTGTGTGTACCCATAAATATATTTATTGGTATACATAAATATATTTTTTACATTTTGACAGCTGTGAGACAACATTCAGGTTTATAATCAACATTTCTGAAGCCAAAATCTGTTTTATCAGCTAGAGGAACCCAGTTTGCGATTTAGATGTTTTGGCATTCTCTGTTCTTTGTTGGCACAATGAAATGCAGATCCCAGTGGATTTGACTGGTAAAGAGGAGAGAATTTCCTGTCTGGATGCAGCTAATCTGTGAAAAGATGACAGCTCTCCATGCAGCACCTGCTCACAGGATAAATTCTTGTCTTATTCTGTTTGTTGACTTCATCAGCTGGAGGCAGCTTTTAGTTTGTTACTTGTGGTTTTATATCTGTCTTTGTGCATGAGTATTAATGTTTATTTTTTGGCACACAGTGATGATGGAGAGATGTACCACAGGGTTTGCAAAGGAAATGAGCTCAGAATGTGTAGCGTTAGGCTTGAGTTCTCACAGCAGAAGGCAGTGCGGTGTGTGAGTATTTGCAATAAACATCAATGGCCCCTGGTCATTTGGGAGAATTTGCATCCCCTGCTGCCTTATCTTAAGACCCTGTTTGCATATGAGCTGTTTTTATTACATATAAAATAGAGACAGACTAAGACATAAATCCATAATCTCCCATTTGCATGTGCAACAGGAGACAGTTGAGAATATTGTTGTAAAGTGTGGGGGGTGGGGGTGGCTTAATGGTCTGGAAATAGAAACAGGCTGCATCCCAAATCATAGTGTGCAACATTAGGATTAGTGTGTCTCATGTCAAAAATAGTGTGTCCTGATGATCTATCTATTGTTCTGTTATTCTGTCTATCATTATTTCATTCATTCTATCTATCTATCTATCTATCGTTCTGTCATTCTATCATTGTCATTCTATGTCTATCTCTATCGTTCTTTGTCATACTTTCTATCGTTCTTTCTGTCATACTTTCTATCGTTCTTTCTGTCATACTTTCTATTGTTCTTTCTATCGTTCTGTCATTTGTTCCTTCTATCATTCTGTCATTCTATTTATCATTCTGTTTATCATTGTCATTCTATCTATTGTTCTTTCTATCATACTTTCTATCGTTCTTTCTATTGTTGTCATTCGTTCTTTCTATCGTTCTTTCTGTCATTCTATTGTTCTGTCATTCTGTCTATTGTTCTGTCATTCTATCTATTGTTCTTTCTATCATACTTCCTATTGTTCTGTCATTCGTTCTTTCTTTCATTCTGTCATTCTATCTATCTATCATTCTGTCGTTCTATCTATCGTTCTATCTATCATTCTGTATATCGTTCTATCTCTATTTATCTGGTTTTCCATAGTTCTGCCTCTCCATAAGGCCTATAAACCTTCAAAAAGATTGTTCAAAACGTTTTAAAAAGATTGTTAAAAAATTTTGAACAAAGTTTGGTCAAGACAAGATTCAAATTTTTACTTTTTTTTTTAGCTAAGTATGATTGTGTACAGTATTTGTTTCAAATTTGATTTATTTTAATTCTGCTTCCCTAACTGTAAGAAAAAATAAACTTCCATTAAGTTTATGGACTTTCACTTCATAACATTTCCATTTCCCAATCCTAAATCACAATGCGATAAAATGGGTAATTCAAAATATGGGGAAAATGGAATACGGAAAATTCCTTAAATTTAACAGTATGTTGTGCCATATTTTTAGTCGTTTTGGGAGTGTACATTCAAATTCAAATTGGATACTATTTGCTACTGCATATATTTATAAGCACTTGACAAACAGTCATGGACAACATATATCTCTATAGTAATCAGGTGTATATCAGGTGGTGATGATTTGGTTGTCTTTAAATTCATTTACTTGCTATTAGCTACATAAGTGCCTACTATAAGTAGATTAGATAAGTGACTTATAATGTGAGACTGTTTTTCAAAACACTGGAAAGAATTTCCTCTGGTAGCTAAAGCCATCTGTCTGCACTTTCATCATGTCGGTGTGTGTGTGTGTGTGTGTAATGGGTAGAGTACGGCAGCTCTCCAGATGTTCCAAGACGGCTGTCTGAGCCTGAAATGAGTTCAGAGGTCAAGGATATCTTAGTGGGACAGCTGTGGGGCGAGGCTGGGGTCACCCTGCTTCTGCTAGAACAATCCGTCATGAGTACACACACCCCTACTAACACTGCTGGTGGTTCCTGCCGCAGTAGGCACGTGTTGAGGCCAGAATCCCTTGAGGGATCGTACCATGAGAGAAGCAGCAGGGGGAGAGGATAGATCAATAGTCTGCTGAAGTGTCATCTGGTGAACAGGGATGCCAACACGTCCCAAGGGAGTGTCACTCTCTCCTCAGAATGCGACCCCTGACCTCTACAAATCTGTGGGTGTTCCTGAGGGCACTCTTGTCTGTGTGTCTAATAGCTCTACTGTGATTTCACTCAGGCTTAAGGGTTGTTGCCTGTTTTATGTTCCAGATTGAAAACGCTGTTCTGTTGGGGGCTTGAGAGAACTGTATGGCATGAAATGGCATGGCGAGAATTTTAGTAATTTTGTTATTTATTTTTCTGCACCATTTGTGCTATGAAACAATGACAGTTTTGCCTGGTGGATGATAAAAAAAAA
Organism: Elopichthys bambusa; assembly: GCA_037101425.1. NCBI lineage: Eukaryota > Metazoa > Chordata > Actinopteri > Cypriniformes > Xenocyprididae > Elopichthys > Elopichthys bambusa. The sequence continues at coordinate 34,156,887 of CM074434.1, read as the reverse complement.
AAGTCCATAGAAGGCTACCTAGTAACCACCTAGAAACACCTAGTAATAGCAACACATTGAAACTACTTTGAAGTGAACACCTAGCAAGCAATAATGCAAGCCCCTAGCTTTATAGTGGCAAAGTTTGCATGGGAAAGCAGTAAAAATGTACTCTATTTACACTGAAGTTGGTGTGTTGTGTGGTTTTGTTGTTAGCAGGCACAGTAAATCTATAGTTGACCTTGGTGTTAGATAATGAGGTCTCAGAGAAATATTTCTGCCTTGAGGCCTGTCAGTTGTCAAAAACAAAAGTTAAAAGAGTTACAAGTTTATTTGGCACTATCTTCTCATTAAAAGAATCCTAAGGCAGAATTTCAGGGCCAACAGTCACAATATGAAATGTATTGAGAAAACTGAAAGCCGTACATCTTTAATGTGGCAACTTGCCCTATCCGTATTCTGATGTGTCTACAGTAAGGTTGACATATTAACAATTTACCACAACCAAAAATTGACAAGAATTTCGCAGGTGACACGAACAGCCACTGCCAGCAGTGCGACATCACACCGGCTCGTTTCGAATGACATTGTGTCATATTTTCTGCGAAATGATTACGGCCGCATTCTAGACTGGGAAAAAGCCTCTTCATTACATACAGCAGGCATCCAGACGAGCAGAGACATTCACAGGGCACTTTTTTAATGAGAAAGAAGCCAAGCTTGTATGTCTTGTCCTGCCTGCTGGCTGCCATTATGACCCATTAGAATCATCATTAAGAGAGAGCGCAGGGCCCATTGTGCCTAAAGTGCCACAGACTGCTAGCTGAGGAGCCTGACTACCACTGTCCGCTTTCACTGTACGAACGTGCCTCAGAGACTGGTTTCCAAGGCAACGTCACCGACGGGCAACGTATTTCTTCTCTGCTTTGTAGGAAAAGGCAGCAAGACAGGGTTATCCGTGAGTGCATCTGTTTAGACCTTTCCAAGCGAATGGGTAGAAGTTCTCCTTTTGCGCTAATCTTGTACGAGACTCTGCCCTACAAATCCTAACCACTGCTGTTCCAAAGCCAACCCAAAGCTGCAAGAAAGGACACGCTCCACAACCTATGCATTTAAAAGCACAATTTTCCTTCTAAGAACATGTTCTGTTTGTGGACTTGGGCTCATTTATGAAGTGCGTCACATTCAGCAGGGGAGAAATATGTCAAGAACTCGAGCTAGCGTTTTTATCCCTCAATTATTGGTGTCCATTAATGATTAAGTGGTATGTTAATACAGCTCAGATATTCCATTAGGAGCGCTGGTCTGAGGTTTTAATGGCCTGGGAGAGAGTATGTGTACTGCAGGCTTTCAGAGTCTTTGTTTGAGGTTGCGCTAAGCTGTTAGGAATGAGGACTGCATTAAATGTGCTAATTAGTGGCCTGGGGAAGATATTGTCTTAAATTACTCTCTAACTCTCTCCATCTTTCCTTTCTGTGTTCTTTTCTAGCACTATTGCCAGTAAAATAGGCATGTGTAATTGTTGGAACAGGTGTATGCTTTAGGAATGCACCCTAGATTTTGGCCAGTATGCTAACAATTTTTTCAATGTTGAGACCAATATGGAGTAATTTATGGGAGCAGTTTATATATCGCAATTCTGACTTCTTTTCTCAGAATTGTGAGATATGAACTCGCAATTGCGAATTTTAAATTCCAATTCTGAGAAGAAAAAAAAAGACTGACTCAGGTCAGAATTTCTAGATATAAACTCACGAATGCAAGAAAAAGTCAGAATTGAGAGTTTATCTCGCAATTCTGACTTTATAACAAAGTATAAAAAAGTCTTTATAAAAAGTCAGAATTGTGAGATAAAAAGTCGCAATTAGCTTTTTATTTTTTATTCTGTGGCAGAAACAAGCTTCCATA